>CM021317.1:9381346-9391809 GCA_010645155.1 Tigriopus japonicus
CAACGACACCGAGCCACGCCCACGATCCACCCCCAAAGGGCTACAGAGAGTGGGAGTGGCGCGGATCGGGGTATGGACGACTCGTTCCATAATCTCGCTCGCTCACTTCATCACGCACAACTGTGCTTGCTTTCCCTCTTCGAAACAAATGGAGCGGAATGAACCACAACAGCACACTCCGACGGCTGACTGACGACTGAAAAGTGTTTGAATTTGGTGCCCAAACCAGCGTGACCAACTCGTGAGGGAAAAAAGAGCGGAAAATATTTAGGTTTTTTGACCCGGTCACAGGCGAACTTTGAAGCAGAGTTCTCGAAAAAAGAAAGTTAGATTGGATAAGTTCAAGCTAACTTTCGGCACAAAAAGGTTAAATAAATTCGATGATTACCTGTGACTCAAAGGATTTTTAGAAGATAAAAAAGAGGCCGTTGTTGGCATGACAACATTTTTTGGGACAAAACAAGCCAAAACTAGAGCTGTCAAGTTTAGAGTGAAATCATGAGAAGGTTGCCCACAAAGCCCACAAAACTCCCAATCAAATTTCTGTGGAACAGTCCCTGACGCAATCAATTTGTTGACCAATCTTAAGACTTTGCCTTTCTCTAAAACTTGCTATACTTCATCCCAGCATTGCATTGGGGACAGGGATTTGCTCCTAAATGATGCCATTTGGAAGGAATCTTTTAAATCGGCGCAAACAAAATCATGGAGCTAGTGCAGCTGCTAATGATGATGATGAAGACTTGGTCAAGGTCAATCCATAAAACAAGTGGATTAGTTTTTAAATTGATTTACATGGTTTCAATAATTTTATTGAACTTTGAACGGCTTTCATTGGTTGTCATTTGGATTTGAATGGCTTCTTTTAGTTTTAAATTGAAAATATATGGCTTTTAATTAGTTTTCTTTTGGATTTAAATTGTTTTTATAAGTTTTATATTTAATATTAGTGATGGACCGAAAGGGCTCATAACCGAAACCGAAAGTTTCGGCCGAAAGAGGGCTTAACCGAAACCGAAACCGAAAGCAGCTGATTACAAAATTGTTCAAATGCAAAATCTGCCTTAAAAATTAGAATGCTCATGTGTTCGATGTTGGGTAGTCGCAAATTTTGAAAAATCGGAAAACTTAAATTTCAGAGGTTTTGGGACCAATTTTTTTTTGATTTTGTTGTCAAACTCATTTTACATAGTGCTTGTCTGCTTTCGGTTTCGGTAGGCATAACCGAAACCGAAACCGAAACCGAAACCGAAATTTCGGCCGTAATTTCGTCCGAAAGCGCTTTCGGTCCATCACTATTTAAAATCAATGGTTTTATTGTTTTTTTCATTGGATATAAATGGCTTTATTGGTTGTTAATTTAGCTTAAATCATTTTTCTAGTTCTTAATCGGATTAAAATGGTTTTATTAGTACAAAATTGGATTTAAACGTTTTACTAGTTTTAATTGGATTAAAATGGTTTTAGTAATTTTTTTTTATTGGATTTGAATGGTTAATTGAGTTCAATGACCTAAAGACTTTAAAGTCAAAGTTTTTTTTGTATTTGCTAGGGTCAAAGGGCTATGCCTTGCCTGACCTAAAGAACCTCATGCACAAAGAGGTGAAACGGATGAAACGGTGAAACCTTGACGCTAGCGACAGAAAGTTTGCAGCGGCGAAAAGGTAAACTTTGAAAAAAGCCCAACAAGTCAAGAGACCATCAGCAAAATGCCATTAGCATTGATCTGTCAGACCAAAAAATGACAAATTACAACGCTTGACGCACTTTCCTTACTATAAAGAACCAAACATTATCTCATAAACATCTATACCTATAGCGTGCGGCACCAAAACTGAAACTCGACTTTGGAGGCATATTTTCCTAGATTTCTAGACAAAATAGAAATGAGCTCTAAAATTTTCTTGATACTTGTCCTTTTTAATTAGTTGTGTGGATAGAAAATTATAGGGTTGTTGCATTCTTCTTAGGACACCTCTCGTATTTTTCCCAATTTCATTGCGGTCTTTAGCAAATCAAACCAAAGCATTTAGCGTCTGCCATACACTTGGCTTGGAGAGTCAGAAAAAGCAATTTCCCCCAATTCAAAATTTAAGCAACGAAGAATTCTCCCAAGAAGGGTCATTTTTGAAACAGAGCTTCTGTGACTTCGACTTTTTTTCCCTCCCGAACATTGGCTAATATCGTAAATTCATGACTACTCTTTTATTATCAAAATCACCTCGGGTCAAAGGGTCAAACCGTCTACATTTAGTTTTTTTTGGCAATTTTAAAGATTTTTTGGGGGCAACTTTGGCAAATATTATCTGAGAGCACTGGTTGCGAGTATTAGTTGGCAAAAGAAAAAAAAGGTTATTGCAAATTGCAAGCTGTCTATGATTGCGATTAGGATCTTGCAAAGAGATATCTAGTCACAATTCACTTCTTGACGTAATAGAAACTCATCAAATGCAGAAAGATCTTAACGCTCAAAATAAAGAAAGGAGTTATTCCATCAAAATCATGTTATCCTCAGGCCAGTGAAGTCATCGCCTTTTGAAGCGCAATTGCTGCCAACTGAAAATAGCCTTGAGATGAAACTGTTTGACCTGGATGTCAAATGATGCCATCGGTGAAAGAGGATGATGAAATGAGAATTTGAGATGGGCACTAGTTCCGATGAGCCTTCACATACTTTAAAATTTAGCATCCTTGTCCGATTTCAAAAAGGCATTTTTCCGAGGTGATTTTGATAATAAAAGAGTAGTCATGAATTTACGATATAAGCCAATGTTCGGGAGGGAAAAAAAGTCGAAGTCGTGAAAGCTCTGTTTCAAAAATGACCCTTCTTGGGCGAATTCTTCGTTGCTTAAATTTTGAATTGGGAGAAATTGCTATTTCTGACTCTTCAAGCCAAGTGTATGGCCGATCATATGCAAAAAGGCAAAGTTCACACATGGTTTCAATCACGAGTTGTAGATGATCCAATAAGGCGTTACGTCTCTTTTTAAACACGATACTTCAGCCAAATACCTTTGCAAGTCCATTTGCAGTCGCCAATCAACATTTCAGGCATTTGAAGATGGCTAAAACTAATGCATAATGGTTGTTTCTCAAATGCACACATCTCATGGAATCAGTGAGCTGTAGTCACATAAAAACACTAGGTAGCGCCGGTTTTTGACTGTACTCTTTTTATTGCAGGGCACTGACATACCAACGTTTAAAACGAGTTAGACTTTTTAACACATTTACCTTATCAAAAGTCATATGGTATTTATTTTGTGACAAAGAACATGATAAATTACCATTCAAAAGAGGGAGGTTGAAGAACACCAACACGTCCTAAATTTTCGAAGCAGAAGTGAAAAGTTGTACATGAATGACAAAAATAGAGCACAAATCAAGTAGTAAGACAAAACAACCCATGAAAATATACCCGCAGTTACAGATTTAAGGCGGCCAATTTGACTAGTTTAATGCTGTTGAACAAAATGCTTCCAATTCATTTTGGGTCCACTTCGAATTCGACCATTTCCTGGTGTGGTCCAAAGGCGGAGAAAGCTCTCAAATGAATTTCTGGCGTCTGGAATATCGGAATTGGACAAAAGTTCTCGTTCTGTTGACTCATCAGAGGATGAATAGGCTGGTTCTGGATCAAATCTGCCGGAGTATCCAAAAGATCTGGGTAGACTATTGAAGTAACCCTGAAATTGGATTTGAGTGAGTTGAAAAAAAATAATTCCACCATGAAAAAGAAAACACCATGAATTTGAAAGTCATTTCTTCCGAAACGAGTGTGGTTTGGGAATCAGATAACCTCGAGATGGAATGTAATGAACCCTCAAGGGAAGCTTGTTATGAATGAGGTCGCCGTGATCCTCATCTCAATTCTCAACTTGAGGTCAATTGCGAGACTTTCTGAAGGATTATAGATAAGGAAGCTATCACTTCCTTATAGAATCCCTGGCTGGAAAATGATATGACGTAATGTAGATGACGGCTAGCTGATGTTGTTGATTGCACTCGGCTTGAGATTTAACGTGATTAACACAATTATCTACGAAACCTTGAACACAAGTTTGTTCCCTCGACAGCAGGGGTTCAACTGGATTTCATTTAACATACATGTTGCACCAAAAAGTTGTTATTGCTCATTTACGTCCAATTTTTGCACATGGATTGCAATAACTAGAGCTTGGACATTGTTGCAAAATACAACTTGCACCAAAAAAATGCAACTTTTGGCCAATTTAGTCAAAGTTAGCAACCATTCGATTTTTTTTCGCAACAAGCAGCAACTTTTGGCATCTTTTTTTGTCTCGATCACTTAAATCTTGCGGGAAATTGTTCGAATTATATAATTACACGCACTTTTGCAAGACTTTTTCAAAGAAAATGAGCATTAAGAATTTCAAATTCTAAACTGATTTGTTAAAATCAATTTTGGCAAGACACAAAAGAGAGCAATTGGCTTGTCACCTAAACTTCGTTGATTGCAACATTACTTCACATGGATGAGGTACAATTGACAATCAAAACAATAGGGTATATTTTAGGATATTCCTTGTGTTTGTCATTTTAATGATGAAGATGTATTTCAGGCATTCCAGATATTGGCTTAATTATTTGTCATTAGGATTCCCCATAAATCGTAAGGTTTGCTTTCTGTGGAACCCTAATTTTGTTCGAAGTTTTGAAGGATTTTACTCGACATTCTTATTTTAGCATTTGTCTCTTATGATTTCTCATTGGCTCTTTGGCTATTTTCAAGGTAAAATGCGCTGATTTTGGTCACTGCTTTCAATTTTGAGCCAGTTGCTAGAATGTTCTAACAGTTTGGGTCACCGGTTTGATGTTACTTAGAAAGCAGACAAATATTTTATATCCTTCTTCTCAACGGTGTTTTTTGTACCAACGATCGGTAATCAGTGAACCGGAAGGCAAATCTGCGCTTCAAGGTGAATTTTCGCCGGGCTTTGGTTTCCCACAAGCAAATTGGTGGCCTTTTGATCGCATCAATTAAAACTAGTGGTCCTTAACTTCAAAGCAGTTGCTGACCTCGCTATTTTCCCTCCTAAGCGTGAAGGGTAACAAATTGAATAACAAATGAACCCCAATATAAAAAACGAGACCTTCATGGTTTGAACAAGTGCACTAGTTCGATTTAGTCTCGAATCTGATGGTATTATAGATGCTCTCACAACGCATGTAAAACTTCTTTGGTCATTTACAGTTAAGTTAGAGTCAAAAAACTAAACAATGTTCTAACAGTTTGGGTCACCGGTTTGATGTTACTTACTGTATGTTTTCAAGAGCATTCATGGGCTCTGTCCTAACCCAGGATTTGAGATCAGTTGTAGCGATCGTAGAGGTTTTACGTGCGCTCTGAGAGCACCTCCAAATCCTAAGGAATCAAGGCTAGTTCGAACAATGAAGTCCTCTCTTCTTTATCGGGCTCCTTCATTGTTCAATTTGTTGCCTATTTGCCTTCGTCGGGAATATGTAGGAGCTGATCCTCTAACAGCATTTAAGGCAGGATTGGACAAATTCTTGAATGCTATTCCTGACCAACCCACCATACAAGGGTTGTATAGATCTGCCAACAGTAACTCATTGGTAGATCAAATTTCATATAAACATTAATTATCGAAACTATAACAATGATTAACTCTCTTTACAGGGAATCCCATTCCTTGTAGCGGTATTGAAAAATCCGCCCCCCCCCCAAAAAAAAAAAAAAAAAAGGAAAGTCATCTCAAGGATGGAGACTAGAACAGGAATTCTGAGACTACAGTATACAATAAGGAGCAAAGTGTCCGTCAGATTCCTGAGCCCTTAATAGTGACCAAAAACACAATGAATTTCATTATAACATCATCAAGATTCAAGGCAAGATCAAGATATTGTGAAAAGCTATGAAATATTCTTTGTGCCCCATACATACATCCTGACACAAAAGTTGTGCCATAATCTTAATATTTTGAACCTAAGTGTTGCGGCAATGCGTGGACAGTTTGGCACAATCAAACATCTGGTGGGAATCTCGACCATTCCTCAACATTTTAGGGAAAAGAGAGACATCTTAAAAACCACATACAAAAGGTGAGCCGTCCGCATTTCGCAATTTGGTCAATAGTATACTGAACCTCTTTTCCAAGGGTTCCATGGCTTTCCAAGTAGTTAGGGGCAGCAGATTAGAGGCTAAGTCGTTTAAATCTATTCTTAAATAATGAAAACATTTTGGTTCAAATTTGCGTCAAATCTTTCATTTCAGGGTGTACGTAGTTGCCAATAATGTTTTTGTTGGTATACGCATTGCCAATTAACCGGTTGCCGACACTTATACACGACATTTGCTCCCTGGGAGGTGTCTATTCTGAGAACAAAAGAGGTCAACTAAGGCAAGGTGTGCGGAATTTTGTGAAAACCATCTAAGTGAGAATAATGACAAGTTTCTTTAGTATGGTTTTTAGATATATTGTACATAAATGTAGAAAGATGTACTATTTCATTAACAACCATAACTTCTTAGTTTTCTCACTCTTATGATGTCCCAAGTGGAAGATTTCATTTTACGATCTTCTTTGAACTTTTGTAGGACTTTCTAAAGAAGCTCATGGGAAAGGAGCGTCGACACACTCAAGTTGTTTGGCTTTTTTGAATCGCCACCATCAATCAGGAAGTTCAAGTTAAAATGAAATTCAATTTTGCAATCAATCTATATCGATCATGCCATTTAGGATTAATCCAGTCTTTGGATCACAAAATAAGGTGTACTCAAGCCCTTACAATGGAAATTTTTTGATCAAAGGCTCCTGTTTGCCATGTTTTTCTTCTCTCCAGCACTTGGTTCACTTGGAAGACCATCACCAGGATCACCATTTCCTGATTTGTTTGGCTTTTTTAAACTTCAATTTCAAGCCACTGTCGCTAATGTTATGAAGACGCTTCTTTACCAAAACAAAAGCTTCTGTAGGCCTTTCTATGGAGTCCAAATAATTGAGGTGAAGCATTTTCACGCATAACGAAATGTGTTATTGATGTCATCAATTGAAGTTTTTTCGGACTCAACTGGTTATGAGTTGATCAATGGCTTTATAAATGATCCAATTCGATGACTGATGAGTTATGACCCAAATTTTACATTGACATCTAACAAGAAATGTCCAGAGTCCTTCATTTCGAAACGAAATTGAAGTGTTTTCATCTCTAGTTTTGACCAAGCACTAAAATGGATTGCTGCAATAACAATGCAATATACTATCCAACAATTTAAAGAAGATTAACAAAATAATTTGACTTAAAGATCAATTCGGCGGATTTTGAAATCCACCAACCCATTCTTCCTTGGACACTTCAAAACTGATTCAAGCCAATTCGAAAGTTTCGAATTTCGCCTTACCCTTTGCACCATTGGTCTCTGAGGATTTCGTATAAATCTGAGCTCGCCCCCCAATGGACTGTACTTATAGGATACCAAACCACCCATAGATTCCACAATCATGAACGAGAACAACACAGACCAGCAAATCGACACCGAGAGGCAAGTATTCTGAAATCTAGAACAGCCTTTCACATATCATATCAAGTTGTCCCCGAAGTTGATCCTAGAACGTCGACTTTCTTACCCACCAACCATTTTTTGACTCAACCAGAAACTCACTCAAATGGGATTGAGGACAAGTTTGGGCCTTTTCTTGCACGCTTCCTCCACGAATTGCTCTCAAGGACTGAGAGAGGAAAATTGGGCGAAGAGAGTCTTATCGAAAAGTCGGCCTTTTTCATATCGCGTGGAACGATTTGAAATGGGGGTTGAAATGTGCTCGCTTTTCAAGGGACTCTGGGGCGGGAATTCGTTGGAACGGAGAAACACCTTTTGTTTCGGAACGAGCATTGGATGGAAAGGCTCATTCAAACGATGAAACTTAACGGGCGATCCATCTGTTGATTTGATGCATTGTCGTAGGTGACATTTTGACGAATCTTCCAAGATGTTGGCTCGCTGAGCTTGCAAGTTTTATGTGAAAAGTGTCAAAAAGATCCGGCCACTTATGCTGGCATATTGAAAATCTGTCAGGATGGCAAGTAAAAGAGGACAATAACGTTGTCAGAAAATGGGATTTTATCTTCCCACAATTGCGCTTCAGGAGGATGCAATGCGATACTCATTTTCCGGTATCAAGAACAAGAATGAATGAATGAAGACGTCAAGGTACTTTGGGAAATGCTTTCTCGGCCATTGTTTCTCGTTTAAAACAATTAAATGCGATTCACGATTTGCAAGTCACTTATTGCGAAAGTTTCAAAGTCTTGCAAACTTTGTTTTCTTATTAAAATCGTTTTTTCTAGTAGAGATTTATTTAACTTAAAAACAAGCTTTAACGGAGTTGGATAAAAGGTGTAAACTTCAAATTTTCTGGTCCCACAACTACAACTGCTTCACCGTTTTAGGGTGTAGTGCCATGTGACAGCTGATGAAGCAAAGTTGTCCGCCTTTTTCTGGTACGAAGCGAGGTCTTACCATCATATGGTCTGTGTCTTAGGCATGGATCAGCTCATCAAATTGTTTATTGCCTTCTCAAGTCAAGTCAATATCTTTACCAGTCCCGAACTCTCATGGCAGGCGAAGACAGTTCAGAATTGAAAACAGAGACAGAAGAAAATCGAAAATAGTCTGCCAAGGGAAGGAAAGCAAAGATTAGGGCCTTCGTTGATTCCGATCAGTTAGAGAAGGAAAGCAAAGATTAGGGCCTTCGTTGATTCCGATCAGTTAGAGAAGGAAAGTAGAGTGATCCAGGAGGTTAAGACGAATCCAAAGGCGTTTTTCTCTTTTGTAAACACAAAGAGGAAAATGAAACATCCTGTAGGACCTTTTGAGGTCGACGGTAAAACCGTTAATGATAGTGAGGTTATGGCTAATATGCATGGAGATCAGTTCTCAAGTGTATTTTCGATTCCAAAAAGGGTAGGAAAAGCAGGTCGTGACAGTAGTAATGCGACTGGCATTAATAGCCAGGATAATCGATTGGAGGATGTGGTACTCACAGATCAAGATGCTTGAATGATGCTAGATTAATGAAGAATTTTTATTTCATGATGTGACTTCAAAAATTTATATCATTTTCTTGGGAATTTGAGTTTTCATATACCCAAGACGGGTTTTCGCTTTTTTGGGCCAAAAATGAACCGGTTAAACTTAAATAACTCAGCAGCTGAGCAACATATTTTCAAGCAATTTGGATTTAAAGGCATCGAGACCTGCCCTTAAAGTTTACTAACTAGATTTTCAAAAACTAGTTTATTAGGTTAATAGGTTTTTAGGTATATACCTTTAAATCTAGAGCAGACTTTGAGAAACTCAGTAAATCAAAATTGTTTCTCTTGGTTTTCTGAGTCTGAATCACATTTCATAGCGTTTGGGAATTTCCATAGAAACTTGATGCGAATTTTTCAGTACTGTGGGCATGTATGATGTCAAGTCAGGTGTTCGACTAAGGTCATTTTTTGGTCCACTCCTGTTTATTCTCTTTATTGCTCCTCTCCAGAAGTTTAGTACAAAATCCAGTATTTCTTCATATGATGATGAGTGACACAAGGTTAGTTTGGGAAAGGAATGGTCTGGACTCAAAAAGTCTAGTTGATGACTTGGAGAAAGTCTACTCTTGGGTTAGCGAGAGTAACATGGCACTGAACGGGATGAAATTCCGCACAATGACGTATGGGGCGTCAAAATTAGATGTTCCACTCACAGACTATGGAGGTTGTAATATTGAGCAGGTATCGTCCATGAGGGATTTAGGAGTTGTCATCCAAGATGATGGAAAGTTCGATGAGCATATCCAGTTGAAAGTGGGGAAGGCATTTCAAACGTGCGGCTGGATCTATCGCACTTTCAAGTCCAGAGATGGTATTACGATGCTAACTCTGTACAAGTCGATTGTTCAACTGCATCTTGAATATGCTGCCCCATTTGGCCTCCAATGAGTTTAGCAGGTTTGCGAAAGGTCGAGCAGGTCCAAAGATGTTTCACTAGGAACATCACAGGAATGAGAGAGCTCTTGTATTGGAGAGGCTCCAGAAGTTAGGGTTGTACAGTACTCAGAGAAGGTATGAAAGGTATCTGATACTGTATGTTTTCAAGAGCATTCATGGGCTCTGTCCTAACCCAGGATTTGAGATCAGTTGTAGCGATCGTAGAGGTTTTACATGCCTTTTGAAAGCACCTCCAAATCCCAAGGAATCCAGGCTAGTTCGATCATTGAAGTCCTCCTCTCTTCTTTGTCGGGCTCCTTCATTGTTCAATTTGTTGCCTATTTGCCTTCGTCGGGAATATGTAGGAGCTGATCCTCTAACACAGGGGTCGGCAACCGGTGGGCCGCGGCCCAAATGTGGGCCCAGGGGTGGTTGTTGGTGGGCCCAGGAGATATGGAGACAGTCCAAAATAGTGGGACCGAGAGCCATCCATAGTATTGTACTTTTGG
>CM021317.1:9392079-9430251 GCA_010645155.1 Tigriopus japonicus
TTCATTAACTCTAGGCAGTTGGGCAAGATGAATAGCTACAGGGTCATCCGTATTTTGTGTCCAATGCCCAACAAATCACTATTCGAAACTCAAACGAAAAGTCGCCATGACGTGTTGTTTTCTCTTAAATTAGTGTGGACGTTAGGCGTCTAGTTCAAGGTAATTACGGACCACCCTGAAAACGATCCCGAGGATTTGTCTTGTCAGATGATCGTGTGAAACGTGTTCTATTGGAATAAGTAACGAAACTGCCTATCGGAAATTATTGTCTCGAGAACTGGTTATTGGAAAGAATCCGATTTCGGGTTTTAGTCGCATAAAGCGGGTTACTACACCGGATAATATTAGAATGAACATTTTTTTCCATTTTGGTAATGCAGTATCATGTTATCAAAAGCATAAATTACATGAAAGGGATCTAAAATGGCCTGACTGTCATAGCAAATGTACAAACACTTGAACCGACCAAAAAAGTACGTGTATCCGTTTACATGGAGTAGGCGAGCAAAAATGTCCGGGATCGCGATTTCCACTTCAACAACGGAGTTCACTTGAAAAAGAAAAAGAAACAATTTTAACAAAGATAAGTTCGAATACAACTCAAACTTCAGGGAGAAGACGTGGTGTCGTGGTTAGTCATATGTAAATGGCAATCCCAAAATAAAAAATGTCCAGTACTTCAACTCTCTTTGTTATGTCAACTTGCCCTAATAGCTTGATTCAAGAATAGGGCTAGGACTCCTTGGGCTAGGCTAAAAGGGTTTGCCACGGCGGCTGAATACCTGACCGCAGTACTGAAAAATTCATTCCATGTTTGAATGGGATTTTCCAATCACTTTGCGATATTTTTTTGACCTAAGAAATAAAGTGGAACAACTTTGGTTTTCTGTTTTTTTCGAAGTTAGATATAGACTTTGAAAAACTACATACCTAAAAACCTATTAACTAAGTTTTGAAAACCTATTCAATGCGTATTTAGAGCTTACTTCCCCGAGTTGAATTGAAGTTAATTGAAAATATGCTGATCACGAGCTGAATTGAAATAAGGTGGTCCATTTTTGACCTCACAAAGTGAAAAAACGCTCCGGGTATGTGAAAACTCCAAATCTTGAGCAAATGAGATTTTCGATTTCATAAAAAATATGAATTCTTCGTTCTGCTTTGTTTTGTTATAACAGGTCAAAGTAATAAATAATATTCAAACATTCAACCACCTCAGCCCCCAGCTCAACCATTTTTAATTCAAAAATAATTGATTTCCAATAAAAAAAAAAGCCTCAAGATGTTCTTTTTGAAACTGACACTTTAAACGTCTAAATGAAAATAATTAACTTTTCTCTAAAACACTTAAGATATTTTGGATTTTCAACTATCTTTCAAATCTATCATATCTTTCAAAGATCTTCCGTAAATCATGTGTTTTAACGAAGTGGGATAGATACTTGATAAAAAGAAAATATTTACGTGGACAGGTCAGCAATATCCTTCATCAAGGAGGGGGCCTGATTATGGAACGATGTTGACCCCCATATCCGATCATGTCAGTCTATAAGCCAATTCAAATCTAAAATCCAAAAACACATAGAGTCCTTTCCACTGTAAAAAAATTCTCTGATATGAGGAGAGTGGAGAAATTTGAAATAAACAAAAAAGTGAACTGTGTTCCCCCGCACTGGAAGATTTTGCCCTAATTCAACTTGCAAGATCAAATCTGGCACATAGAGCCTTTAGGTGGAATTTGTGAGCATCTTCAAAGACTGCAAGTCCAAGCTAGTTTGAAGGATGGACGTTATCATGGAATATGCCAACTGACATTGGCACACCCCTGCATCAAGATGAATGGGCGTAAATTTGATCAAACGAAGAGTATCTCTGGAGACAATGATTTTATGACTAGAAAGGAAAATGTTTGGTTGAAAATTGATAACGCGTTGTGAAACTCTATTGGAAATGTCACAAGTAACCAAAAAACAACGCATACGTATGCTGCACTACATGCTCTATTTAGAGAAAACCAATCTGCTTTGAGCAAACGCTATAAAGCTAAATCATACTTGCTAGAATCTTAGTCATGTCAAAGTTTTAGGAACTCCTCTACCGTGTACATCAAATTTGGATCTCAAAATGTCTTGGCCTCATTTTTCTTGACTTTAAAGCCAAAACCTTAAGTAACGCTAAAATTTATGAAGTCGCTGCTAATTAATTCTTTTTAAGTGGAGAAAGCGCAGAAAATTGCCAAGGCAAGAGAAGTTCGTCAGTTTTCGTCAGCCGTTGCTTATTTCTGTTCTTAATTTGCGCTTCATTTATATTTTTCGTGGGTTCATAAAAGATTCAGGCATTGTATCGGGTGTTTTAAAAGATTTACCACGCGCTTGACTGGAAGAGTCAGAAAAAGCAATCAATTTCCCCTGGTTCAATTTTTAAGCGACGACAGCTTTCCGGCAAAAGGACATAATTTGACAACAGAGCGTTCTTGAGTCCGACGTTTTATCTCAATCCCGAAATTGGACTAAAAACGAAAATAAGCCAATGTTAAGGGAATAAAAACACATGTATCTATTGATTTATTATTTGCCGCATCTTCTTTAGCTTTGACCATTCCTTGTGAAATGGTTTGTTGTTCCGTATTCAGAAACCACCCAACAGGCTAACAGGGCAGGTAAAAAGAAATCGGGGTGGCTCAAAATGTCCTGTCAACACTTTGCACAAACTAACTTTGGTTTATTCTTATCATTTGCTGAACACTTACACCCTGACATGAAAGTTTTGTCGTAATTTTGAACCAAAATATTGTCATTATATAAGAATAGATTTGAACGACTTGACATCCAATCTGTCCCAAACTAGTCTCTTCTTCCCCGGAAATGATATTTGGGATGCTATCGACCAAAGTGGAAAGTGTGGACGGCTCAACGTTTTTCCGCACTTTTTCAGGTGTCTTCCCTTTGCCTAAAATTTTGTTGAACGGTTGAGATATATGAGCTCTTGAATTATGGCGGACAGTAATATTTCCCGTTATTTTTGGTTATAGGTGTTCCAAAAAGTAGTCTCATTTCTCCAAAACCGAGTAAAATTTGATTCCCGCCATTCACTATTTTTTCGCAGCGGTTTAAAGGCAGATAGAACCGTGCAAGAAGAAAACGTCGGACATCAAGTTGACAATTGCTGTTCCAGGAATAATTTGTCACCTATTTGAAGTATGACTACGACACGACTTTCGTGTCAGGGTGTATTCCAAGTTGCTCCGTTTGATGTGATTTGACACAAAAAGTGATTTTGGTCATGTCCAGGTATGTGATTTCCTAAGGACATTCATTGTATGCGAGGTAATGAGCTGGTTCACCAGACAGTTGTAAATTACATTTTACAATATAGTTACCAAAATCTGCGATTTTTGTCGAAACTATAAAAATGAGGATTTTTTAAATAAAACTGTAGAAAAGTTGCCTGTTTCGTGGGAAATTTTGGGTAAGATGTTTTTTACGTTAAAATAAAAAGCAAGAATATAAAGCGTATGACATTTGTTACTAAGTACATTCAGTTTAACATCAGGCCCGCAGGGTAGTTGTACATGACATTTCACTTTGTAATTACAAAGTCTGCAATTTTGTCCACAATTACAAAAATTGGGAAAATATCGGAAAAATGTAGAAAAATTGCTTGTTCCGTTTAGAATGATCTACAAAAAGGATGCCAAAATCAGAACAAGAATAGAAGCAGATATATTTGCAACGATTGTGACAAAATATAGTTAATTTAGCAGCTTTTCCTAACTATAAAATGAATTTTACATCTCGTGCGAGCATGAGAAAAGGTCAGATTATACGGCAATAAAGTAAGACAAGTGTTAATAAAATTACCAAAAAATCTGATTTTGTTACATGTCTTCTCAAAAAAATCGCTGTGTTAGTTTGCTCGTACAACAAAATAATACATTTCATAGCGATTTTTTTAACATAAATTTGGTGGCGCTGGCAATGAGAAAGGATTTCTATTCTATTCATATAGTACTTTCTATTACTGTAGATTCATTCTGACGGCATGTGCCTTTTCATTTGGCACTATTTGCCTGACAAATGACTACCCAACTTGTGTGTATGTTGCAAAAGTTTAACAATTTTGCCATGAACCAACAACCAATAATGGAAAAGTTACCTAAGATGCTTCTTTATTCGCAAATGAAGGTGCAGAAAATCACAAAAATAGCACAACAACCAATATGCCTTTGAAACTGAAACTGAGGTTTAATTCCTTGAACAATAAAATATTGCAATCCAGCCCAAAGAGCTTAATCATAAATTGCACACATCATTTCAACCTTTGCTCACCAAATAAACTATTTCCTGTGCCAGGTAAAATTTGTCAAGAATATTAGTCTACTGGTAGTAATTATCGGTATGAATGAAACGGTCGCTTTTCTTGCTGTACTTTCTTTCCTCTGTCTTTCTTGTCGTTCCATCACGAGACGGTCGTTCCATTCTCCATTTTCCCCTAGCTCACTCTTATCTTGCGAGGGAGCGCTCACCACCCAACCTCGATGAAAAAATCCCTCTTGTCATTTCCTAAAATTAAGACAATTGTCGGTGTTTCATATTTGGTCCAATAGACAAGCTCATCGTCCGATAACTTCACAATCTCTGAAAATATATTCATATTCATTAAGAACTTGTCTCTTGGCTGGAATGATGATGAGGGCGACGATATTAGTAAATACTCAGCTGACTGTCTGAAATGGGAAGTGGGAACAGATTGCATGTAGAGGGCGATCGCGAGTGTTGTGAATTCAAGTAGGAAGTGTCCTTACTGTATGTATGTACGTACTTGGTTCGTAAGCCGTCCATTGAGTGCATTTCACTCAGTCAAGTGGAGTAAGGTGCGATATTTCCTCAGGTGTTTCATCACCGGAAGGAACAGGAACCCGTTGACCTACTGAATAGATACATCCCATTAAAGTTGAAATCAAGCAAACGCACATTCAACATGTCTGGTCAAACCAAAGATGCTGCTCCAACCACCATTCCCAAGTCCATGAAGTTCTTCTTCGGTGGCACAGCAGGGTAGGAACACACTTGGAACAACCATATCGCAGGGAATGATCAGGAAAAACTAACACATACTACGCATATTCCAGCATGGGAGCCACTTGCTTTGTGCAACCCCTGGATTTGGTCAAGAACCGGATGCAGATCATGAAGAAGCAACCCGGTCCCAAACCCACTTCGTTGTCGGTACTCCTGTCGGTGGTGAAGAATGAGGGCTTCCTCAAGTTGTACAATGGGCTGTCTGCGGGTCTACTTCGACAAGCCACGTACACGACCACGCGTTTGGGTACGTATGATATGAACGGCATTTTGCTGTGGAATGGGATCATTCAAAGGGGAAAATAAGTACACAAGGATAATCGAACGTGAATGTGTTAGTCTGGTATCACGGGCCAACGCAATCGTGGATAATACTAATGAGGACAATTTGTTATACATACACCGTGGTCTTACAAAATCTTGACACTGATTGAAAGAAATCACGTCACGTTCTTCAGGGATTTTTTGACAGGAGTCGCTATTGTTGACGAGACAAATCACTTACGAAAAGGTGAACTTGATGGAGAGCGATCACTTTTAAGTTCACAAAATGCAACAAAGCTGGTCATATGAAGCTTTCCATGCTACATGATGCCACTCCTGATTATTTGGTGGCGATATTTTTCGAAATCCAAATAAATGTCTCAAAGGCACGTATCAAAATAAACAAATTCAGAGAAATGATCTTTTATCAGTGGAGAACCGCTTGCCCTATGGATGGGAAATGGAATCATCAAATTTTGCCGTCACGCAAGACCAGAGACAATGATAACAGTAAAGAAACAAAAAAAGAAAGATGCAATAAAGTTTGATTTAAACATCCATTGGTCTTCTGAAGGTCGAAATTACTGCCAGCTGGAAAGGCATGGCTAAATAATGTTTGTTTACTTTTTTTGTTGTCTCTGAATCGTTTCCTTTCTTTTGCCAAAATCCGAAGATTTATTGGCCGATGCGACTTTGTTGTCTCCATGTGGAAATACTGTTCAAGGGAGAAAACCACTTATTTAAGGCTGTTTCTGAACCTAAATTTCCCCCGAATTGGGCCAATCAACGTCCATATTTTGAAAGCCCACACCTTTTGCCTAACACCATTTCCCGGGTAATGATCCCGTAATCACGGTAGATTTGATCCATGGCGTCGGTTGGCAATCATGTCTTAGCGTCCTCATCAAATTGTGCTTGAGACCTTGATTACCCTGAGCATGACTGACTCAATGTGGTCTATTTCAGGAATCTACACCTGGTTATTTGAGAACTTTTCCAATCCCGATGGGAGTCCACCGAGTTTCTTCATGAAAGCTGCTTTGGGCATGACGGCAGGAGCTTGTGGCGCATTCGTGGGAACACCCGCAGAGGTAGGCAAAAAATAATACCCACCCATAAACTACCACCACCCGAACTAAATAAGAAATGAGTGTGCTAGGTGGGACGGTTGGTTGGTTGGTTCCGAGTTTCGTGCTGAGACTGCTTCCTTGCTCCATGTAGATTCCTTGCATGACCAATATTCATTTCCAACCCTTTCTAGATACACTATCAAATTCCCGGAAAAATGAGGCCCTGACTCAACTGACTCAACTCCCTTGAATGGCGGTCTTCACTTGCCCACTACTACTAATAATCTATGTGACGCTAGCATTCAATGAATGGCTGTTCGAAATTAGTTCCAAAATGCCGCAATGAGGCTCGAGGGAACTCTTTTTGGGCTTGAACTTAATTATGTGGTGTTCTGTTTGATGTTTCATTATTGTCCCTTTGTTTCAGGTGGCTCTGATTCGGATGACGTCGGATGGCAATCTTCCTGCAGATCAAAGACGTAATTACAAGAACGTGTTCGAAGCCTTGGCTCGCATCTTTCGCGAAGAAGGCCTTTTCACGCTCTGGCGAGGAGCCATTCCCACCATGGGCAGAGCCATGGTCGTCAATGCGGCCCAACTCTCATCGTACTCGCAGGCCAAACAGGCCATTATGGGCTCAGGTGAGTGAGCTTCATTTTCTTCCTAGTGATCCATCTCATTAGACGCGTTACAGTGCCCTCCCAAGGGGCAAAGGTAGTTTGTTGACTTCTCTTTCTCAGCTTGGGGCTAATCTGTCAAGTGCGACACAAGAATGTGTGAGAGAGAGCCCGTCACTGGTTGAGCTCTCTTTTGTCAAAGTCAACCTTAAGGTAGACAAATTCTCGGCAGCCTTCATTATTCGCTAGATTCCAAATGAGTAGCCTTTCGCGGGAGAAAAATCTCTTTGGCAAGTGTTATTTATTTAGGTCAGCGTAGATGATCTTCAGACGTGCTTTAAGGGTCCAAGGAGAGAGCAAGGTATCCTCGTTGACTGTATCAGCTTCATTGGTCAAATCGGCACGGCCAAACCTAGATGATGAAAGGGGAACAAATTAGACTCGGGTTGTTTTTGAGTGTGATGTTGTTGGATGGCAGTGATCTCACTTTTGTTTGGTCGACTCATGATCTTACAAAGAATGTTCGGGCTCTGACCCCCCAAAATGTTGCCTCGGTTGGTTCATCCTCAAAACCGTCGTCCATCTTTGCCATAGTCCATCATTGCTATTGGGAACTGGTTCGCTTGGATTGGATTGATTGGGGTCAGAGACTCAGAGCAGACTTTTTAGAGTTGGAAGTTGCTTGGGGGATTTTTTGAAAGTAAAAAAAAAAGAAATGCCCTTCCACTAGCAGGAGAGATCACAAGCAAGTACAATGTTTGAGTTCAAAAGCATCCCAGGATTCCTTGACCTTTGCCAGGCTTGATTATTTTCCCTTCATTTCCCCCCGAGTGTGATTAATTATCAAAATTAATAAATTTGAATGATGAAACTGGTTTTTTTTTACTATTCGTAGAACTATTAACAGAGTTACTCGAGTATAAGTCAAATAATATTGTGTAGAATGTCGCGAAAAGAAGATCGGAATAATCCTGTGCGTACTGGAAGACGAAGCAACAGTATTTTCTGGCTGATTTTTTCGTGTTCCCGTGTCCTCTTCCATCTTTTTTTTGTGGCGACAAACCCTGATGGCAACTCTGACACTATTTTCAAACAAATCACTGATTCCAACGATTCAAAACCTCATTTCCTCTCTTTCTCTTTTTCTCCAAATTTTGGAGCACTTAATTATGCATGAAAGGGAACTTTTAAAACAGAAATTCACACGGCTTTTGGCGCGAGAAGAGAGAAAATAGCACAAGCCACACATTCGTTTCAAGGCGCCTTTTGGAACTCCTTTCTTTTGCTTCGTTTCTTAGAGCACTCCTCCTCTCTCCTTTGGCAGCTCAAATATCTCCATTCATCATCAATTTAATCACCTAGAAGCCGAACTGCTGTCCGCCGCATTCCTATAACCCCCAGCCACATTTTTCATTGGAGCAAAAAAGGCGTGTCTCAGGGCCTCTCTGAGCGTGAGACGCCTCTCGGGGTCGTAAATGAGCATTTTCTTAATTAAGTCAAACATGTCCTCCCAATCCTCGATCTCGGGACTATTCTTTGGAATATATCTGTGCAACGGCTTGCAGTGCTCTCTCACATAGCGCCCTGCTGAACTCTTTTCATCCCAACACAATCGACCGTGAGAGAAATACTTGACACGAGTGCGAGCCACCATTCGATCCGGGAAGGGTCCCAAAATACGCTCCATCATAGCCAGATGCTCCTTGTTATCGTGGGTTTGGAACAACGTGATGCCCAAGGCCAGCTCGAAAATGATGCACCCAATAGACCACACATCACAAGGCTGAGACCAACCCAATTCCAGGATCACCTCGGGAGCCCGATAATGTCGCGTGGACACGATCGTAGAATGATGCTCGTGATCAAACGTGGCGCTCCCGAAGTCTATTAGTCGGATCTCGGCGTTCTTGAGGTGGCGAATGTCTTGCTTGCGTTTCGCGTCAAAGGTCATGTCATGACTGGAGTCGAAGAACAAGATGTTCTCGGGCTTGAGATCCGTGTGCGTGAGCCGATTATCATGCATGAATTTGACGGCGTAGCAGAGTTCATAAGCCATCTGACGGACTTGTTGGATGGGATAGGGCTCGTAGTTGTTGTCTTTGAGAAAATCGAACACACTTGAGCCGAGCATCTCGAAAGCCAAACACATGTGGCCGTGATAGTCGAACCAATCCAAGAGCTGCACACACCTATACTTGCCATTTGGATCATATTTGGCCAGCTTCTCCAAGACGTTGATTTCTAGCTTGGCCGCTTCGCGATACTTTTTCACGTTCTTGATGATCTTCAACGCCACAATCTCGTTCTTGTACAGATCCTTGACCTTGACTACCTTGCCGAAAGTGCCTTCGCCCAACGTGGCCAAGATCTTGAAGCGATTCTGGATGACGTAACCATTGGAGTAAACCAAATGTCCATCCTCGTCGTCCTCGATGACTTTGACCGAGGCCCGTGAGCTCGGATACCGATGTCGAGAGCTCTGATGACGCGAGGACCGCGAGGATGGGGGCGGTTCAAAATGGTTGTGATGATTGCGATGAATATATCGACTGCTACTGGGCTTGCTGTAATAAGGATGTCGTTTTGAACTTTGTCGTCGAGAACTGCGTTTGCGTGAGGAAGAAGATGGCCCCGCCGCCACCGAATCTCGACCCCGACCACCGCCTAATAGACTCTCATTGTTTGTCCCATTCAACACATGATGACTCGAATCGGCCGTTGTCGAGGTCACGTTATTGCTCGTGCCCGTGGCATGATGATTCACGGCATGGGTTTGATTGGCCGTCGAGGACGAGGACACGACCTCGTGCTCGATTCGCCGGCGTTTGGCCGGATAATGATGCTGATTGTTGGGGGAAGAATGGGCGTGAATGGCTGCCGACGCCGCCGAATTAGAAGGGCGTTCTTCCGTGGCGGGCGTGCCATGGTTATTGTTGCTAGTAGAGGGGTGGTGTGAAGAAGGAGGAGGAGGAGGAGGAAGTGGAGGAGGCTGCTGCTCTGGCGTTGGAGAGCGTGCTCGCCTGCGTGTGCGAGGCATCTACAACAGACAGAGATCGGTTAGAAAAGCGGCCAAGCCAAACTACCAACACCCACCACAATTTCCGGGTGGGTGCAGTGAACTACAAACCACCCAAAACCCGTCAGAGCCAAAGAATGAACTGGGCGTCATTAGATTGGATTGAGACAAGAGTTATGCTCGAAAAGTGCCCGCCGAATTAACTATTAATCAACGAGTTAGTCCGCTGCACTTGCGATCCTCAAAGGGGCCATTTTTTTTTTGTCGCCCGTCTTTCAATGAATCTGGTTTTGCCAAGCTTTTGACCCATAAATTTAACCCAAGACCCCGTGTATAACATTTGTAGTATTGATTTTTTTTGGGTGCTAGGGTGAAAAAATGTACCTAAGCTTTTCATCCCTGACCAGTATTGCCCACTTACTTTTAACTAATTAGAGTCTTATGAGCTGTTTTGAATGAACGGATCAGCTTTTAAAGTGTTATACAAGATGACAGGTCTTCAAAACATAACCCAAACTCGCAAGAAGGGATCAATATGGTAACATTTTGCTAGCATATAAATCACTAGATGCTAGCTTTGAGTCAGCGGACAAAGCTTGTTGTTACATAGGTAATTTGATTGGCACTAACAACCATAGAACATAACTGAATTTTAAAAAGGGAAAACATCATTAGGTGACGCCCAATTCAACACTCTCGGAGAATAGAAGAGAAACAGTATCAAGCTGCAAAGGAAGGGGATTTTCAGCAATCAAAGCAATCAGTGGACTGAATTCCGTCCGTTGGTTCGCCCTCCCCAACAGATGCTTTTGAACCCATCGACTATACAAATATCATCGGTCTAGGTTTAAGTTCGTGTGCGTGTGTTGCCCGTGAGACACGACATCAGGACACGCCCTTGAACCTCGGGGAGGTGCTGGTTTACCTTAGCAAATACCCAAGAATCAACCACGCTTTGCACAAAGCTAGTCAAAAGATCAGTCGTCATTCAAGGACAGACCTCCGTTTGAGGAGATCATCAAAGGCCAGAGATAGGAAGGCAATCTTGGAGCTGTCTCTGTAGCTGTTTGGAACGCACACTGGCGAATAACTATTCGGATTTTCCTAATGGCGGATCACATCAAAATCGATCTTGGTTGGTTGAAGGTTGAAAGGAAAGCTGAAGACAGAGCAGACACAAAGACAGACTGACACACTAACGAACGCATAGAGGAAGTGCCGCCCGCCGCCGCGTTAGGAAGACACGGATCCGGCCGCAGGAAAAGGACTGCCTCAATCTGCCAATTTAGCCTCATCCTGCCCCCCTCTCTCTCTTCCTCTTTTTTGCCCCGGTGCCGTATTCGCCCAATCTGCCTGATAAAAAAGCGGCCGAGCCACGAGGCTGTCAAGGCATCTGGCTCGAAAGTAGGGGGTGGTTCGAGTCGACCAAAAAAAGGCAAATCCTGACAATTAATTTGGGCCCGTCGGGTTATTATCGTTCAGTTGCCTGAAGTTTTGGTTTGTATGGATAAATCACATAGAGCAAATTTAGTTGGAGATGTTTTACAACGTTCGTTTACTCCCACACGTATAACAAACAAATTTCTTCAATTACGCATGAAGTTGATTGGCCCCACCATGGATCAGAGTCTCCTCAAGATTCAAAACGAAAAAGGAAAGCTTAAGAATAGTTTAATTTAGAACAAATAATTCAATGTGGTTTGAACAAATTCATTACATCCAACATATTTTGTTCATTCGATGGAAACGATTTTTATTCAAGTGTTACTAGTTCTCAAGCTTTCGTCATTTTCCGAAAAATTGGACTCATCAATTTCATGCGTGAACTCTAGTGCTCAATGAAAATTGATATTGATCCTAACAAGGGGTCAAAATGAGAAGCTTTTACATCCTAAAACTCTGATGATTCAATGGCTAGGGCTTAGACCAACTCTCCGATAAATTTGATTTGTTGTTTCATAACATCCTCATTAAGGCAACTATTAACTTTTCCCCCTTAAGCCGACTGAAACTTTAAACAGTTATACCATCTCCCGCATTTTGGCCCCACGAATCCCAAGCTCCATTTTGGATTTTTTGGCCCGAGTTGTAGGATTCGACTTATCACTAGAGTCGTGAATGAAAAGTCAAGCCTACGTCAACGTCGGGGCCTGGGTCACGCTGAGCTGAGAAAAATAGAGGGAAATTTAAATCTAGGTAACCATTACCTCTTGTTTCAGGTTATGTGGAAGATGGCATATTTTGCCACTTCTTGGCCAGTATGTTCTCAGGTCTAGTCACAACAGCAGCATCCATGCCTGTGGATATTGCTAAAACTAGGTGAGTACGGTACTAAAATGTTATTGAAAGAAGAATTTAAGATGCTCTCAAAGAGAATCAACCATTAATTTGGCTTCCTGACGTATCAAAGGCCTCACATTTGCCACTTTTCCATTAGGTACGTGGTAATGAACGAGAAATATTTACATTTTTATTAAAATTAGGTCTTTTCAAAAATTCCGGACCTAAAGCGTGAGTTCGAAGGATATTTTTGCCAAGGCAAAAGAAAGTGTGACCAAAAGGTGATCTTAAAGAGGAAATTGCATCTGCCTGTGGTATCTTTTATGCATCTGATTGACAATATGAGTCTTTCCAAAACGTTGATATTTTTATAGTCAAGGTAGTTTATGACATCTGCGCTAAAGACTTCCATGAAACTAGTCTGAATTACATAATTGATAATATAAAAAATTACATAAACTGAATATTAATCTAAGGACGTAATTTATTGTCCTAGTCAACATTCAAGTATACGTTTAATCAACTTTGCTTGAAAAGAATATGTAGAGCATTAAGGAGTAACAGGTGTTGGTGGCCGAAATCTCCATCGTATGATTTTTGTTCCCTCGCTCCGAGTGACTCCCTTGTGAGTTTTATCATAGATGAATTAAATAAAGATATCTCAATTTCGACGGCGCCCAAAGGCACCCTCTGGAAGGGATTACCTAGAGTTATTCTTGAAAGCAAAGTAGTGCTTCGTGATGAAGCTCATAGAGTGCGTTGCGTTGTGTGTAATGCAAATATCCTTCATGAAGTCTGCGTTAGGGCTGACGATTTTCTGGAAAATTTCAATTCTAGAGAATGAGAATTTGAGAAAAAGTGAAAATAGCGAAAAAAATGTACATTCAAAGCTTCCAAAGAACTTGAAATTGTTTTTTTTTTAAAGTTCATACCAAAATCAATATGAACATGAGTGTGAAAAACAATGATTGGACCTCACGCTGGTTCACGAGTTATTTTCTTGTTCGAATGTATCATAAAACTGGTTATAAGGTTTCAAACGTTGCTCATGGCTCCTATTGTTCTTTTGATTGAAACTTTCGTTTTGAATGAAACAGTTTTGCCGTCAATTCCAAAATATAACCTAGAGTAATCTAATAAAAAATTCTCGAAAATTCTCGAGCGAGAATTCTCGAGAATCAGCCCTAGTCTGCGTCTCAGAGTCAATGGAGAAAAAACAGCCTGAGTCATCTAGAGGTCACGGATCAAACTACTGTCACGGTAGTCGGCTTGTTTAGCTAGAACTGAATAGTCTGGGGCTTGGTCTGTGGTTTTATGTACGAACCGGTATTAAGAAAGAAGCGGGAAGAAGTACAAGTTCTACGTTGTCAATTTTGAAGAATAAATCTTTTTGAATCTAAGACATTGTTGTTATGTTTTCGGTTTATCGGGTTTATTCCGGGGCACAAGGCTCCGGCTCGCATAACAGGCCTAATTACTCTCACTTGTACGCTTTATAAACGTGCAATAAATTGATCACAGAAAAAGTCATGTGCATGAATGAACGTATTGTTATTGCAGAAGTAGCGTCTTTTGATATTGCATTCAAGATCCCTTTATTAATTCCCTTTGTAGTTTAATTTTTGTGTAAAGTATTTGCCATGCTTAAAGCTCCTTGACCAAACCCTCCCAGTCCAAGTGAAAATTTTCACAAAGAAAACACGATTAGTCCATTCTTGCAACAAATGATGTTCGCTTCAACATAAGCACAGCAAAGAAAGAAATGGAGGGTATTCGAATTTTATTTCTTGACAATCTTCATGAGCATTATTCTCCCTGTGGGTGAGTTGGTTTCATGCGTCTCGTTGATTTGTTGCACAAAACCACGCGATACCTTCGCTCTGGTACCGCGGAAAACTCGGTACATCGGATAACTGGGTACAGCGGATAACTGGGTACAACGGAAAACTTGGTACAGGAAGATTTAGTACAAAATAATTGGGTACACCGAGTAAGTGGGAGCAACGGATAAGTGGGCAAACCAGATAAGAGGGTACACCACATTAAAGAGGGTACACCACATTATATGAGTCATGGATTATTGACCATATTTGTCGTGGCACCGTTCTATAAACCGTGGCAAAAAAATTCGGTGAAATGGTTAAATCTGAATAACTTCATAGCCATGGAAACCTATACCTTAAAACCTCTTGATAATGCTTCAAGAACTTGGCGTGTTTATCACGTCAGAGCCAAAATCTAAAGGATACATTTTTATTACTTTCAAAAACGTTTTGAGAAAAGTAATTTAACACAGTTGCCTTCAGTTTATGTCAAACAATCTTTTTCTAACACCCATCATCCTGACACTCACTTTTCTATTTATACCAGTTATCCTGTTTATGCAGTTATCCAATGTGCCCAGTTATCCGGTGTACCCGGTTATCTTGTACTGAATCTTCTTGTACCGAGTTTCCCGTTGTACCCAGTTGTCCGATGTATCCATTTATTTTGCACTGAATCTTCCTTTACCGAGTTTTCCGCTGTCCCCAGTTATCCGGTGTACCCAGTTATCTTGTACTGAATCTTCTTGTACCAAGTTTTCCGTTGTACCCACTTATCCGGTGTACCGAGTTTACCGCGGTACCCAGTTATCCAGTGTTGAGTTATCCTATGTACCGAGTTGTCCTGGAACCCTTCGCTCTATATACGGTCTTAAACTTGGTCGAACTCAAAAAAATTCAAGTGTTTCTTGATCGTCTTGGATTGACAAAACAAGCTCTTGGACAAGAAAATTTTGTCTGCCTTGTTTATTGCCGAAACTGGCTAGAAGTTACATAAAAAGACAAATATTTCCGAAGAATATTGTAAGATACTTGCCCAAACATGTGGAAAATCATAGTACAAATGAAAGTGCGTAAGACAGATTTTCAATGCCAAATCCTATAATTGTGTGAATTTGCCTGTAAATTGAATTATCATATTCATTGAGCACCTTAGTGTAAATTGGGTGTCACTTAAAAACAAATATTGTAAGTTTTCTCCAAATCCATTTCTAAGGTGATCTTAGAGTCTCTGTCTCAAACTTTGTCGTGATCAAATTCGATTTAACAGATCTCCAAAATACGTAGATTTCATCAATACTTCAGAACAACACCGGTTTAAGTATATCTAAAGATTGAGTTAAAATATTAGCATAGAAATATTTTACTTGCCCATAGTTTAGAATCATATTTTGTTATTTGTGAGCATCATTCATTCGAACCCGATCAATAGTGGTCACATTTTTATACACGTTTATTTTTGACGAATATCTAAGTTGCAGGCACCTCTTTTTCCTTTGGAATTTTTTATACATAGGAGCCCTTTAGAGTCATCATTTTGTTTAAAGGGACCCACTAAGAGTTAAACTTTCCTTATTGAGACACGAAAAAAATGCTTTAGGGTTAGTTTTACTTCAACAACGAGTGTTTTTGTTCGTCATTCGTGCATCTATGAAATTAAAGTTCGTCAAAAACTTGCTCGTGTATTTTTACTTTTATATCAATTTACGAAAAAGCTCGCAATTCAAAGCAAAAGTTGGATGCCTGTCGAAAATATCATTTTTATTGCGTCCAAATCGTTGGCTTTTGAGCAAAGTGACGAGGTGCTTCACTGGCTTTTGATTTAAAAAAACCGTAAACGAGGCCCATTGTTCATTTCATAATTGCTGCACCTTGTTCAAGGATGTTCCTCCTATTTCAGGATTCAAAATATGACCGTTGTGGATGGGAAACCAGAATACCGAGGAGCCCTGGATGTCATTTTTAAGGTGGCGAAAAATGAGGGATTCTTCAGCTTGTGGAAGGGCTTCACCCCTTATTACTTCCGACTGGGTCCACATACAGTGTTGACATTCATCTTCTTGGAGCAAATGAACCGTCTTTACAAGGTCCACGTCCTCGGACAAACAGAAGCCAAAGGCGGAGGATTATAAAGATTTTTGGCATATGAGTGTAGTTTAGCGCGTTGTCATGGAACCAGGATGAGAACGGATTTTAGATCCCCCCTGATGCTTTCAATCTAGACTATTCCTTGTGTACGTACAACAAACCTTTGAGATGTTGTTGAACATAAAATATAGTGCCCTCCTTGGAATCGAATTTGCATTCGTTTTTTGTTAGCAGAATAGGTAATACGAAAGGTATCCAGATTAAAGGTATACTGGGTCAGGAACCCCTGAAAGGGTTGGCCACGAACTCCGATTTTTGAAAAAATGGTATGAGGCCGAGGCTATATTTTGACACAACGTCATTTATTCCTTATTAACGGCTAAAACTGTTGAACATGCGTCTTGAAAGAATTCAGTCAAACTTTTTGTGTTAATAGTTGTGGACTGGATGTTCTTCACCTTGATTTTAGAGGTCCCAGCACTCTTTTTACTCGTTTCATGAACTTTTGACATTCAGCTCTCCAAAGGATTTTAGTCCTCATATCAATGAGGAAAATATGTAGATGAAATCTGCTTCACCCATTAGTCCAACTTCAGTGAAACAATGCTAAACAGAAGTATCTGTGGTGGTATCTGGAGTGTTACTCCTCTTCCATCCTCGTCAACACCTCCACAACGCAGGAACCATTTCCATAGGAAAATGAAAGAACAAGAATGGTCTCATTTTGAAACAAGATGAACACGGGAAGTTATTTCCAGATTTTTTTTATTTCAATGGCATTCCACTTTCAGTAGTACCACACTATTAAGAAAGAAGAAAATGTAAAAATTAAAATTTTTCCCCATGGAATATGAGAGAAATGGCCATTTCCGTTATGGCATGGTTTGAATCCATTTTCCTTCTTATCCAATCATGAGAAGGGTGTCTCTTTATAACACATTTTTGAGCCCAAATGTATCCTTGCTTTGGAACAAAGCTTTATTTTGATTTTGCACACCATAGGCAATTTATTGATTTAGAAGGCTTTGTTTATTGCAATCAAGAAAAGATGAGAAATATGGGCTTCAATCTGCTATGATAACAATGATGAAGAGGAGCAAAATGTTCCTTGTGGATAGCTCTTCAAGTGTATAAATGTTGGTCTTTGGATAATTCTAATTAAAGCTTTTCCAAGTTAAAATTACAAAAACAAAACAATTGTAAAGTAATGCAGTTTATTTATCATCAGAAATGGATTCACAATGGCAAACAAAACAAGGCAAAAAAATGGAGAAGGAAAAAAAAGGAAAGTCATAGTGGTCAAGAAACAAGACTTGGAATGGAAAATGTTGAGCAATGAACTCAAAATGCGAACTGAACAACGTGACGAATCTCATAGTTTTGGCATTGAACTTTTAGGACAATCTTTCAGATGGTTTTCACTGTTGGATACTGAGTGCACTGTGAAGATTATTTATGCATAGGAATTGTTAGTACACATGGCACACTTGATGAGTTTGATGCTACTCCTGTCTTTGATGTATAAGTGGCAGTTTGTCCACAGGCCTGTGATTTTATCACTTTTAAAGCACATTATCAGCAAAAGAACTGATCAATGATCACATTATTAAGGCTTGAATAACTTGGATTCTTCAAAATCCTTGATTGCTGAATTTTCAGCAAATCTTTTGTACTATGATTCTTCTTCACTCAGTCATTCGTGCACTTTACCTAAGGCAAATTTTGGTTGGCATGAAACATTTTGCCTAAAGTGGAAGGCCATCACAATATTGTTCATTTGGTGATTGCAATCTTGACATGGAGGACTTTTTGCAAAAAAAAGAAAAAAGTCGCAGATGATATTCAGTATTGCACACAATTGCACATAATCAAGGAGGAAATGACCAACCCACCACAATGACATTATCTCAGATGTACCAAGCTGATCCAAATTAATCACCAATAGATACAGGATGTAAAAGTCACTTTCACAAATTAATCAAACATACTGTGCCTTGAATATCCTTGTCTCATTTTGTGATGTGTAGGGGTGTAGATTTCTGGCATATAAAACATGCCTTTTGGGCCCAAAAAATGGCAAATAAAAACGTCCAAAATGGCAAATAAAATGGTAAATAAACAAAGAAATGGCAAATAAAATGGCAAATAGACACGAAAAATTACCGAAATATAGCAAAACTGGCCACTAAATTCGGAAAATGAGCATTATGTTTTACCACCAATAAAATGGAATGCAGGTGTATGAGCATAAAATAAAAAATATTTTGATTCCGTTGAATAATCAATATATCCTATAAATAAATTATTTTGGCTACATCAGTTCGCTGGTCGCTTTTTGTAATTTAAAATACTAACCAACCCGTTCGTGCTAACGTACATCCCAGACTTACTTTTCACCCCTAAACGCTTTCAGTGCAGGGTGGCGAAACATTAAACCTATTAAAACAGGTTATACCTTCTGTAGAGCCTAGCTAACAAACTGCCATATACAGTGTGTAAAGGACTTCACCTGTGAACACATTATTAAGCGGTTGTAGGTTAATGAAAACAATGCATCGGCGAGCACCTATTACCATCTTTAATTCCACATCATTTGTAGTTGACTAGGTGTAAGATTTTGGAAAAAAACACTACATAGGTCAAGTCAATTAACATCACCTTAATGTGGATGAAAGTTAAACAATTAAAATATGTTGGAGACAAGGTTGA
Organism: Tigriopus japonicus; assembly: GCA_010645155.1. NCBI lineage: Eukaryota > Metazoa > Arthropoda > Copepoda > Harpacticoida > Harpacticidae > Tigriopus > Tigriopus japonicus. Next base: position 9,411,028 of record CM021317.1, read on the forward strand.
AATGAAGGTGGTTTTAAAAAAAGGTAGCATCCGAATTTTGAATGACGGCAGTGGTCAAAAGGCGGACCCCCCCTTTTGTTCGTTCGAGCTTTGCTTGTAGCATAACTGTTCAGAAAATTTATAAGTGCAACGAGTATTACAAGAGAACAGTAGTAGGAAACGGGGGAGAAAATGGGAATCTTTTGAGACTACATTTGAACATTTTTCAGTTGACTGCAATTAGCGCAGAGCTCAAGTTCTTAACAGTGACAAGTGGCCACCATTCGCGTAGAGCGCGACCCCTTAACATGTCCAAGTGGCCACCATTCGCGCAAAGCGCGACCCCTTAACAGTGACAAGTGGCCAACATAGACACTACTTTTTGACAACTTTCCAAGTTTTGGACCTGGTGTAAGGCTTCCACAGGCACCAAAGACATTAGCCATTTTTCCAAATCTTACTCGGAAAATTATTTTCAACAAAATGGCGTAACCACAATTTTCAAAAAAATTAATTTGAAAAACCTGCCCCCCGGCGTAAATTGGCGCGAAGCGCCACACCCATTGGCGCGAAGGGCCGCCGCCGGGGCCTAGATGGCGTAGCCAGCTAGTACAACAAGCTAATTAGCTCTTGGCGTAGTAAATTAGGGGCCACGATTATGAAACAAGTGAGGATATACGTTTTTCATCTAATTTCAGGAGAACCTTGGAATCACCCAGATATGGAGGATCCTCCAATCACAAGCGTGAGCCAAATATACAAATATTCAAAAATTTGAAAATTTGGCATGACTGATTAACAATAGGTTCGCACCGAACATAAACGAACCAACCGAAGGACCCTAAAATCGAAACGAACCATCAAATTTCGAACCGAACTTGAAGTTCGATCCCATCAGTACAGAAAAGCAATGGCACTTCTAGGGTTTTAAATACTGTGAGCTTTTCCTCATTTCAATGTTCTACTTCAAGAAGGGAGTCTAGGAATTTAGGTACATTTTAAAAGGGCCATATTGATCAAGAAATCAGCAATGTTAACCTTCTACACGTGCTGACAACAAAAAATATTTTTAGTTTTCTCCCCTTTACAACCTTGAAATACGTTTTTAGTGGGCGCTACTCGAAACCTTCAACTTGCTCGGACAGATATTGTTTGTGTACCGTTGGAACCAGAAAATCACACCAACTCCAAAAATAGTACTTACCAAGCCAATAGATGCCCGCATCCGGATATAGATGGAACTCGGGATTGCGACAGCTGACTCTTAGCCAAGCAAGAGGGAAGCTAATATATGAAAAATATTTTAAGTTTTAGTGAGGAAGCATAATGAACCCTTGCTAGCGGCAGGAATATTGTCGTTTTCTTAAAAATCCCAATCGAGAAGATCGATTTTATGAACTTGTTCGATGCACTGAACGTTTGTAGGGTATCAAAGCCGGTGTTAAACACTACAAGTACTTATTTTTTCCTAAACAGTTTTGAATATGATGATTTTCAGGAGTCCATTAAAACATTAATTTCTGCCACTTTCTGTCACTTTTTCGCACGAATAAAAGCCATTTTCGTGCACCATTTTTTGCCACTTGGGAGAAAATAGCTTTTTATTCATATGCCATCACTGTTTCTTAGGCCTTAATATTGTATTTAGTACTAATAAAACAACAGAAAATTTAGCGAGTCGACCATTGGAATGAACCTGTACAAAGCGTTAAAAAGTTTTGGGACAACTTATGAGTGGCTTGCTTGATCTGAGAATTAGGATTTGTAAACTTTTTTTTATTGAAGCAAGAGTTGCACATTGTGTCAGTAAAGTGGGGGGGGGGGAATAAGTAAATCTGTATTTCAGAAATGAAAGTTTCAGAGCCTTTCAGAGTCAACACTTGTGTTTTGGAGCGATACATGCAGAAAAAAGCGTCAAAGAAAAAGCATTGTATTTCATTGAAAATTTGCTTCATTTCATAGATCCTGGCCTGGCCATAATTTTCAATCCAATGATTTTGAAGTCACAACACAAGGTGAACACCAGACGGAGGCGAGCTTAATCGTCGGCGTGGTTGCGTTTGAAACCGTTGCCGTAGTTTCTCTTTTTCGCCTGAAGCACCACAGTTGAAAACCATTCCTTGACGGAGCAGTTGGTGAGAGGTGGTTGCTGCATTCTGCAACCAAAAATGGCTTTATACCCAGGGAAATAAAATATCCCCGCTAACAGAGGAAGCATACGAAAGATGGCTTGTCCACAAAGAGCTAATATTTCTTGTGCGTACATCCTAGTGATGGTTGTGATGGTTTTCCTTTATCTCGTGTCAAACTTGCAGCAAGATTTTGATCCAAGCATCGAGGTCAACAGAAATGTGATAAGAATGAATGTGTCAGAATGTAAGTGCTCAAAGATTGTGAGAATGTCTGAACCAAGTCAAAATGAAACTATCATGGACGCAAATGATGAAGTCGTGACTTGTTCCAAAGATGTGAAGGCCCTTGGTCAAGGCCAGAAAGTGGTCAGTTACACGTTCTTTCAAGGACCAACCTTTGACATCCTCAAAAGGGACTATTTTTCTGGCATTAGGAACGGTTTAATGACAATGAGCAAATCCGATTGTTGGGGGTTTGAAAGGGAAAACGCACACAAAGTCGAAGTTTATTCCGACCTTGATGTTTATTTGTTCATATCAAGGGTTTGCAGGTGGATGAATTGTAACAGAGACACGGAAAACCGATCGTATTTGCTCATTGTTTGAACTTTCCCACCACGGTCGAACAGTCACAATGTCAGAACAATCAAAAAGTTTTACCCTGGTTATCGAATGCGACTTTATTATCGAATTACAAACAATGCGATTGCAATGGAGAAGCTGTGCGAGTTGGCTTGTGAAGAAGAGATACTCGATCTGTGTGATATTTCGAAGAATCCCATGTTTCCAAATGCCAGGTAAGTGGTCGGACATAATACTTTCACACATACCAACCAACCAACCAACCCACCAACCCACCAAGCTGTGTGGGTAACTTCACAAAGCACTCACCATCACTTATCCCGTTTGGTGACCTGGAGTTCACTCAAACAACGCTTTGGGACGTCCATAGTTCTCGGATATCTCTTGGATAAAAAAGGAACCTACTATGCTTAAAAATGTTTACTCTCGTGAAATATGAACCGAATATTTTCTTATATTTCATGGATACATGTTTTGTAAGTAATGCTTCTATATTCGTCAATGGAACTTTGAAAGAATTCATGAAGTAAGTAAATCATAAACAAGCATGTTGTTTGAATTCAAAGCAGTTAACATCACTGAGGAGAAAAATATTATAAGGTTTCCAAGTGTAATGACTAAGGCTGTGGGAAAAAGTTATTTCACTTTTTTTACTTTTTTGACTATCTTTGGTTAATTTGACTAGTATTATATATTTTGAAGGTTTTTCAACTGTTCCGGGTATTTTTGAAGGGTTTTCAACTATTCCAAGTATTTTTGAAGGTTATTTCAACTATTCCGGGTATTTTTGAAGGTTTTTGACTATTCCGGGCATGTTTGACAATTTTTTTTATTTCTGTATGATCACATGATTGTTCAGTGGAACGACTCCCTATTGGATAAGTGTAGGGGGTCCAAATTCCCGGAATATTAATTTCCGGCGGGAACGGGAATTCTGGAAAAATTCCCGGGAATTCCCGGGAAATTTCAGTTGATCAGAAAGGGGTGTAAACGTCATCTATCTTTGCTATTTTTTATTGCTGCTTAAAGTGTGATTTCAGTAGGCAAAGGGCGTTCACACTTGTGTCACTAAGACTAGTTCTTAACTTAGTTATAAAATAGCCAGCTGCTGAAAACACTCTTTCCGACTCAACACTAGTTGCTTGAATGGTGTTCAAGGCCCTCTCTAGTTTTTCAAGGTTCATGGTCCTTTGGCCCGTTGCCTCATAAACCAAACACTCCTTGTCAAGCGTGGATGGTTGTTTACCATTTTGTCACGTGGTCAGCTGATGGTTAATGGAGTGATGCCTGTCTAGTTACTCGTTCAAAATACTTGTTAAGTCGCAAACTCGCGACAGGTGGTTTTCCCGGGAAAATTTAGAGTACCGGGGAAATATGCCCTGATTTTTTTCCCGGGAATTCCCGGGAAAAAAATCCCGGGAGGAACCCCTAGATAAATGCGGTCGGGTTAGGGATTCTTGGGGCCAAATGGCTTGGGATATGTCGGAGCCTAAACTCGTCCTCCAACAAATTTGATAAAGGTTTCTTGAAAATTTCTGATCGTCATTAAAAGATTAATTTATCAACTATCAACCACATTAGATCAAGGGACCAAAAAATCCCTCGTGTAACAAAATTCAAGCTTTTAAACACCAAAGCCTGAGATCTGACCCCTGGCCCACCTCTAGTCATTTGGCCTCAAGAATCCCTAGCTGAATTCGTCCGACCGCACTAATCCATTTAATGCTCATTGTTTGGAAAATATACAATTGCCACTATGTTGCACACCAGAATTTGCAATTATTGTTACAATTTACCCGTTAGTTCCTAGACTCTATTCAACTATTTTAGGATGTTTAATCAACTATTTTATTTGATTTTCCGATTTTTTTTTTAGTGACTAGAACACCCTTTTAATCAACTTTTTCCCCCAGCCCTAGTAAAGGCTTTGTTTTACAATGTACGTTATTTTCGACTTGCTGCTGGCTCTTGAGGTTGATTTTATACATCTATATGGGTCGCCCAACATACCTTTTGAATTGACTCATAACTTCTAACAAGTCTCAACACTTGAAAGAAAGAAAAGACAGGCTGGTGCAATTTACTCTCGGAGTTCAAGACGTGGTGTGCATGCTAGTACGAAGTGACCCTCTGTGTGTGGTCAGCTCTTTTACCTTTCGTGCATAGCTCACAGATGTTTGGCATCTCTATGTGATTTCTTTGTGTAGCCAGTAATGTACACTTAAAAAGTTGTCTTCATCAAAAACACCAAAATCTAATGATTAACTTTTAACTCGGAATCCCATTCCTTGTAGCGGTAATATAAAATCCGCAACAGTTATGTCAAATAATTGCATTCCAAGAGCAACTGTGTTTATTCCAACCAGGAAGCGTCATTTGATAGTCAGCACCGCCATCTAGTGATGATTACTTTCAAATTTGGAACCGAGAAGTACTTAGTCGATTTGAGCCAAATCGTGTGTATGCGTGCAATACCTGTTTTTTGGTTTCAACTTCAGAGTTGCGCCGCTAGGGTCCCTCGTAGGGTTGAGAGTCTCCCTCACTAGAAGTGTGGCTTTTAAGCTTTGTTTCTCTCCTATTCACGTTTTCAAGCAAACTTTTTTGTAAATTCAATCATAGGAAATAAAAAGGGGTCGCAACTGAGATTTCCTCTGCGCGGAGTCTGAATTGCTCATTGGGGTAAAAAATGACAATTGAAGTATCTCATAATACCATTGCAATTACATTGCGGCCAAGAATATCTGTCTTTGCTAACGTGTACAAACCATTGAGCCCTTAAAGTTGTCGGTTGCTCCCGTTATACAGCTGAAATCCTTGGAACCATTTTAGCCACAAGGAACAATTCAATCCCCGCGCAGAGCAAATCTGAGTTGCGACCCATTTTTAATTCCTACTTCAACATGATTGATTGCATTTATGAAAAGTTTGTTTCAGAACATAAACAGAATAAATACAAAGCTTCAAAATGATCTTCTTCTATTTATCAAGCTTTGTTTTGTTTGGCAAGAAATTTAAAGCTATTTGGGCGATGAAATTCCCCTCCGCCACAGACAAGCTCCATACTTCTCAGTTCTAGCTAAGCAGGCAGACCGCCGCGACAGTACGGAGATCCGTGACCTCCAGATGACGCAAGCTGTATTTTCTGGATTGACTCTGAGAATCAAACTTTAAGAAAGATATTTGCCTTCCAAACAGGGTGGTGCCCTCTATGACGTTCCTTATGAAACCATCCTTTTTAGGAATGTTGTTAGGTAATCCCTCGTAGAGGGCGTTTTTGGTGACGTCAGAAATGAGATCTCTCTGATTTATTTATCTATGCTTCTGCACCCGGCATACGTACAGTCACATGTAATTAGAATTTGGCGACATTCATACACTAGACGGGATGAACTTGTTCTTTTCAAGTACGTTTTGAGGTGACGCATTACGGTCACATTACACCGCATAACGGTGAGGGCATTAGCGGCATTGTTGACGTTAACTGGACCGTAATTGTAAGGTCCAGCCATGAACCAAAGCATCGCTTATTTGATTATGTTATTTTTTAGGTGCTCATTCAGCTCGATGTTCTCTCAATTTCAGTTCATACTACCCTTTGGTTTGGAGATTTCTCCCAGCTATGGATAAACAAGTGGATCTGATGCTTTCTAGAGACTTGGATTCGGTCATCACAGTCCGAGAACAAGCTGCAATGGCAGAATTTCTCCACCATAAGAATAAAAGCTTTCATATCATGCGCGATCACAAAAGTCACCGCATCGAAATCTTGGGTGGAACATGGGCTGTCAAACTGAATCAGTCCAAGACACGACATCTCATGGAAAAGGGCTTGCAACGCATGTTGCAAGATTCAAGAGTTATAAACGTTGGGAAAGAAAGAGGTCTGGATCAATTTCTTCTTGTCAGGTAGGCAAATCTTTTGATTTGAATCCACACACTACCAGTAATTCCTTGGAAATAATGACTTGATATCTTTCTTGCTTTGCAGATATATTTGGCCGTTAGCTAAACGTGCGCAAATCATTTTTGCTCATGATAGTTTCCATTGCATGCGATATCCATTCTCTATTGGCTTCCCAACCCAAAGAGAGCACGGAAACTTTGTCGGAGCCGTGCAGAAAATGAATGAAGGCATCAATCTGACATGTCCCAAACCATGTCGACGAGGCCATTTGGATTGGTTGCAGTGTTGAGGTTTTGTTTTTTTTAGATTAAAAGATTTATCCTACACCTAACGGCTCTTCCTTTTGTTTACTTCATATAAAAGCAATCATTGGATTGTGGATTTTGCCACAAATTTTATTCCAAACTATTTCGCCCATGGATTGACTTTGTCGGCTGAGTATCAAATACTTTACCATTATTTTTCAATCGAGGCAATCTTTTGCATTTCCCCCCATTTTCTGGCTATTTGAAATGGTTTAAAAGTACAATGAAGACAACTTCTGATATCAAAGCAACACTTTTCGTTCCCCCAATAATCTTTCACCAATTTGTTATTTTTGTCAGCCAAAAGTTGAGAGAAAAAAATTTTTGGCTTGCCCATTTAGTGCAAGTTTAAGATGCTTTGTTGTACACGTTTGCTCTACGCAGAGATGGGCTGGCAAAAGCTATAAATGTCCGACCAACATGGATTGTCCATGACTTCTTTGAAAATGCAGGGAGCAAAAGTTCATGGTTAAAAGAAACCTTTTAATATCTGAAACACTTGTAAACTATTAAGGTCATTTGTCTATTTAGTCTGTCTTGACTTTGCCAAGACCTTTGATAACCTTTGATGACCTTTGATGGTCTTTTGCTTGATCAACTCAAAGAGTTTGGGATCCAGGGTAAAGTCTTGAATTGGATTGGTAGTTTTATGAGTGAAAGAAAGCAAATAGTCAAGGTTGAAGGATCATTTAGTGGCATGTATGATGTCAAGACAGGTGTTCCACAAGGTTCAATTTTAGGTCCGCTGCTGTTTATTCTCTTTATTGCTCCTCTCCAGAAGTGTAGAGCAAAAGCCAGTATTTCTTCATATGCTGTTGACACAAAATTTGTTTGTGGAAGGAATGGTCAGGACTCGAAATGTTTAGTTGAGGACTTGGAGAAAGTCTACTCTTGGGTTGGCGAGAGTAATATGGCATTGAACGGGATGAAATTCCGCACAATGACGTATGGGACGTCAAAATTAGATGTTCCGCTCAAAGACAATGGAGGTTGTGATATTGAGCAGGTATCGTCCATGAGGGATTTATGAGTTGTCGTCCAAGATGATGGAAAGTTTCATGAGCATATCCACTTAAAAGTGTGGAAGGCATTTCAAACGTGCGGCTGGATCTATCGCACTTTCAAGTCCAGAGATAGTATTACGATGCTAACTCTGTACAAGTCGATTGTTCAGCGTCATCTTGAATATGCTTCCCCCATTTGGGCTCCAATGAGTTCAGCAGGTTTGCACAAGGTCGAGCAGGTCCAAAGATGTTTTACTAGGAACATCACAGGAATGAGAGAGCTCTCGTATTGGGAGAGGCTCCAGAAGTTAGGGTTGTACAGTACTCAGAGAAGGTATGAAAGGTATCTGGTACTGTATGTTTTCAAGAGCATTCATGGGCTCTGTCCTAACCCAGGATTTGAGATCAGTTGTAGCGATCGTAGAGGTTTTACGTGCGCCCTGAGAGCACCTCCAAATCCTAAGGAATCAAGGCTAGTTCGAACAATGAAGTGCTCCTCTCTTCTTTATCGGGCTCCTTCATTGTTCAATTTGTTGCCCATTAGTCTTCGTCGGGAATATGTAGGAGCTGATCCTCTAACAGCATTTAAGGCAAGATTGGACAAATTTTTAAATACTATTCCTGATCAACCCACTATTCAAGGCTTGTACAGATCTGCCAACAGTAACTCATTGGTAGAGCAAATTTCATATAAACATAACATATAATAAATAAATAAACATAAGTCTTTATTTTTCGCTTTTGACCTTTTTCTGCATTTTATTTTACGATTTTGGGCTGATTTTTGTTCTACTTTTTGTAACCCAAAGCTTCTTTTGATTTGCACCTTTTGCCCGTTTTTAGTCATCAATAAAAAACTTTGAATTACTCAGCAGATTTAAATTCAATCCAAACCCCCCTTTTCCACCATCTTTCCTCCATTATTTACCCATTCTTAGCCCAACCAGCCATAAAATGGGGGGAGATCAAGCAGCCGTTGCTTTGTTAGATTTTATCCCTGCCATGACGATCTCATACTTGCTCTCGTCTCTGCGAGTGAAAGGCAGTGTGCGCCTAGCCGTCCTAAAATATATTAGATAAAGTTATTAGTCGGCAGTCACATTAATTACCAGCAGCCTATTGATATTTTCCCGTAGCCATTAACTTTCACAAGTTGCCATTTGGCGGCCAACTTCCGAACGAATCCGAATCCGAAAATTTGATGCTCAATCCGAACAAATCCGAATCCGAAAATTTGCCATGCAATCCGAAAAAATCCGAAATCCTAAAGTCCTAGTAAGAGACGTGTTGTTGGAAGTTTAGATGGGCATTCTAATAACATTTCCTGTTGAGAATTTTATGAAGAAATCTCTCCATCCTTAAAAAGATGTCATAATAAAACTAAGTATAAACGCAGAGAGATTTTGTTATAGTTTCAACAATGTGATTTTATTGATCAGTTACTCCAAGCTATGAAGTAAGGCTTAAAGTTGATGTGAGTATCGGAAAATGTCAGTTTCTTCTGCAATCAATGAGAAAAGAGCAAATAAAATTACAAAAATAATCCGATTTCGTTACATTATTTCTCAAAATAATTACCACAAATACTACATTTTTTGGCAAAACCAAAATTTGGTGGCTCTGACAATGAGATATGATTCAGATCTTGAACACTATGAGGATTTTTTATGAATTGCTAGGATGTTTGAGTTTGATTTGTCCATTTTTGATTAGTTTAGCAGTGATTGATGATTTGAGTAACCAAATGAAACCAAAAGTTTCTCCAGAAAGAGGGTTTAACATTAAACTGCAGTCAAATCAAACAAAAATTTCTTCTAAGGGCGTTTCTAATTCTAAAATTGATCATAGTATCAAAGTTTGAAATATTGCAAGAGCCCAGTTTTTGGACACAAACTAAATGCTTCAAGGCTATGTACAGTATACCTACGAGGGTCATTCAAGCATATCCAATAATCTGCTTATAACTCGTATATTTTGACAGCAATTGAAAAACCTTTTAAATATTACTTTTCAACATAATCCCCCCCAACATCAATGCACTTGGTCAATCTTTTCTCCCAGCTTTTGAACACGTGCAGGAGGCCATTCTTTGAGAGCCTGGAGGTCACCCCCTCCGTGGCCACCTTCAGCTCCACCATGGTCTTGTGCTTGCACCCAGCAAGTTCGGCCTTTAAAGTTGGGAAGAGCCAGAAGTCACATGGAGCCAAATCTGGCGAATACGGCGCGTGCGGAAGCAATTTGATGGACTTCTGAGCGATGAAACTCATCGTTTCTCTGCTGACGTGGGGGCGGGCATTGTCCTGGTGGAGGATGAAGTTGTTGGGCCACATGTTTGGTCTCTTCCTCCTCAAATGTCTCTTCCTCCTCAAATGGTCCAGGAACTTGCACAAGACTTCAATGTAGTAGGCAGAGTTGATGGTTTGGCCATTTGGGACATAGTGGTGGTACAACATCCCTTCAGAGTCAAAGAATGCCACCAAAAGCATAACTTTCTTTGCACTCTCAGTGACCTTGGCCTTCCTGGGTGGGTTTGACCCCTTTTCCAACCACTGGGCACTTTGTCTCTTCAACTCAGGTGTGCATTAGGCCACCCAGCTCTCATCCATAGTCACAATGGACCTGAGGAAGGCCTCTCCCTGCTCAAAGAGCCGTTTTGTGAAGTCCCTTGCCATCTCCAGACGCTTCTCCTTATGCTCTTCTGTCAGAAGGCGAGGGACCCATCTTGCAGCCAGCTTTGAGAGGTGAAGATCCTCGTGCAAAATGGTGTGCACAGTACCAACAGATAAATCAACATCCAAAGCAATGTCCTGCACAGTAACACGTCGATCAGCCTTGACAATGGCCTTCACCTCCATGATCTTGTCCACTGTGCGCTTGGTGGCATGAGGAAAATGACCCCGTTGATCTTTGCAGCTCCGACAGCCATCCTTGAACTCTTTGAAGAGTGCATAAACTCTTGGGGTACTCAGGGAAGCCTTGCCATAAGATTCCCGAAGATGCTGGATGGCTTTGGACACAGGTTTGCCTGCCAGGGCAAAGGACTTGATGACGGCGCGCTGTTCAGCCATCAAAAATGGGAAAATTACGTAGGGGTAGATGCAGGTATCATTCTTTGGTGAGCTGTTGTGGTTGTTTGGTTGCACTTACGCACATGGCTAAAAAACAAAAAATGGCCGCAAAAGTCACCCCCATAGCTACAAAACCTCGACAGGCCAATTATATGTACCATTGAAAAGTTATGAGCACTTTATTGGATATGCATGAATGACCCACGTAGATGTCTATGCTCTGGTTGGCAGAACATGGCACTTTCAAATGTAGTAAGATTTCATACCAATTCAGGGTTTATTTTTCAAAATTCATAATCATTTTGATCTTGTTTTTGCCATTTGCGGCCACTTTCGGCCACTTTTGGATATGGCCGAGAGATTCTTTTTCTTTCGGCCACCGGATTTCAAATTCGGCCACCTGGCAACTCTGACTCGACTGACTCGCCGGAAGAGGAAGCTTTATTGACAAGTTGAAGTAGCCCTAGCTGATTGCGTGCCGGTTCGAGAGCGCTTGAAAATTCAAAACAACACTTTCGAGCAAAACATGTTTCTTTGCTCGATGATTTAGTGTGCTGTGGTGAAAGTTGGGCCAAATTTTGACGAATTTCATTAAGATACGTTCATTTGAGCCTCCCAAATAGGGAAAAAGGACCAATGAGACTTTCAATAGTGTCTTAAATGGCCATGTGAATCAAAAGAGAAACAAAAATTATACATTTTGTTAGAAAATATTAATGAACAGAGATTCGATCTGATCAGGCTGTTAAGAGCAGGCAGTACATAGTGAGATTTATCTAAAGTTATTTGCTAGCTCATAAAATATAAAGCCTTATAGGATATACAGCCGTATTTCGGAAATGTTTTCTTAACATTTTTGAGACTTGAGATTTGTAATATGCCATTTTTACTTGTGGCTGAGTAAAATAATGCAAAAACATCCTTGGATGATGACGGGATGTCAAAACAGGATTGATCATAGAGTGGGTTAGGAACAAAAGCAGAGAGAAAAAAGAAGGAATTTTGAATAATTGTAAAGAACATTGTTGTGACACAACATAGTTTTCACAAAATGTGATGGAAAAGGCACTAGACATATGAAGAAAATAAAACAACTATTGCACTTTCACGTCCCATTCTTGTGTCGTTAGTTTAGAAATAATTTGTTGGCTTCAATGTACTTTCTCTTTGCATTTTGGTACACCCATTGTGCAATATGATAGTGCTTTCTAGATAAGCAAGTTAGCTGTATTCTTTATGAAATAGAATCGAAATATGCCCTTTATGGCCTAAGTACGATTTAAACACTCCCAGCCAATGCGTAACGATGACCCGGGATGACCTTTCAAGTGGGTCATATTACATGTTGACAACATATGATTTTTTACATTTGATAGTCTAACAATTGTGCAATGATACCTTCTTAATGCAATTTAAATAAAAGTTCTGAATAATAATTGTACTTAGGTAACATCTTTTGTCTGAAAATATAAATCAATACAATGAAAAACCAGGCCTATGATGCCAAAATGGGATAATATTTGGTTCGGAAACAATTGGATAGGGACAAACAGCATTGTATAATAAATGTGAACGTCATTTGAAGAAAGTAGCACATCTGTTTAATTGACCTTCAATAGAGACCTATAATACAATCACCAAAACATGAAAATTGTGTTAATTACATCTCCTTTGATGGAGGATAAACAAAAAAAAATGAAAATTGTGAAAATGTACTCTCCAACATTGTGATTTTAGTATTAAGTTTAAGTTTCTAATAGTATTAGCACCATGATATGTTGGAAAAAACACGATATGTTTTGATGAACTTAAACCGTACCAAAAATATCTCCTTCCCCTCATTATTTGAACATTACAAACGTACCTTTGTTTGTATTTTTTCTTTAAGTTAATAACAAAGTTTTTAGGCACCACATCATTTTTATGAAAAGTTACAGAGATTCCTCTATCCTGACTAGTAATGTGCATTTCATTCGTAGAACTGTGACTCTGTCATCATCAATATTTGTTACTTATTTTGGATTGATACAAGCCATTTTAGTACTAAGAGACAACTCTTGAGTACAGAAGATACAGTTTTTGAGATTTGTTGACAAGCCTCAAACGAGGACAGCTGACGAGCGGATTTTTGTAAACATTCGCCGTGCGGTTGCCAATTGGTCGTAAGGCATAGATAGGTTGGGTGAATAAGCTAACCCTAGCTAACCATAGATGTAGAATCGACCCCCTCCGTATTCTTCCGATAGCTTCACAGTCATCAAGGTTGCGACAACCTTAAATTACTTCAAATTTGAGAGAGTTTCTTGGGTTCACATGACACTTCCTTGGATTGCTTATTTTCCACTAGGTTTTGCTTTGGCAGACACTCAATTTTTTTCACTCTTAAACATTGCAAGTTTGTTGGCAAAATGAGCTTGTTTATTTTTGAAAATTGTCGACAAATTATTTTTTTTAAACTTAATGTCATTAAAATAGTTATTGTTGAGTGGCATGTTGGACAATTTTTAGTGATTTTAGGGTTCAAAATGCAACTTTTCGTTCTTTTGAATGAAACTTGAAAAGGGCAAGTTGTTTTTTTCAAAAAAGGCGCAAGGCGCGAGAGCCCAAAAAAGTGCGCAAAAGGCGGCCTAAAAAGCGCAAAGTTTGCGCAAAAGCCCAAAATATGGAAGCACTGCATCGATCCTTTTAGAAATGCTTCGTTTTGTTTTGTTTTGTTTTTGTTTTGCGCTGTGACCAATTTAAGCAAGAGAAATATGCCAAATCTTTGAAAATGTTTCTTTTATCGAGATTGAGGAAAAATGGAAAATTTCTTACATCGAGAATTCTTATGTAGTAAAATTTTGGTCAGCACGGAAAAGTTTCTTAAATCGCGAAAATTTCTTTAACTGAGATTTCTTCTATCGAGATTCGACTGTATGCATTCTGCACACCAATAGAATAAGCACAGTAAGAAAAAGGTTGTTGATTTTGTGCTCCGTAGTGTTGCCCCGCCCTTTTGTGGTGCGTCTGTTCTTTCCTATTCTGCACTCGATCAAATATTTCAAACGTTCAGTTGCTCCGCAACAAACGGTCGAGAATGAGATGCGATCGTAGAATTTTAGTGAAGCAATGAGACACCAGAGGCCACGACGGTGCTACGGAGTGAAAAACAGGCCCAGCTGATGTTTACTGAGCTTGCCGTACTGCACTATGAGAGGGGTGGGCGAGAAGCCAGTGTCGGTGTCGAGGTGTCGACACCGACACCGGCTTTTACGGATTTCGGTGTCAGTGTCGACACCAGGTCTCCGGTGTCGACATTTCAAGGTTTCGTGAGTTTTTATGAAAATTTCCGTGAATAACGCCAATTTTGCGTAGTCACAAGTAAGGCTTCCAAAACAAAGATATATAATATCCAGGCAGGGTATTGTAATATGTAAACCTATTTTCCCTTCTCTCCAATTGAAATTGCACTAAGTTTTATTCGATTTTTGTGAGGAATGTCTAGGTCTGTCCAAACTGGTTTTCAAAATGACTGTCTAGAAGTACAAATTTCAATTGACCTTGTTTGATTGCAGTCTCAAAATACAATTTCATAATTTTGTCAAATGATATTTAAAGATTTACCTAGAATGACAATATTGTAAATAAGGTCCTCCTATGGAATATTTAATAAAAAAAAGGGAAAAGAAATGTTAAAATACTTCTGGTTAATTATGTTTTAAGGGGCATTTAAACAAGATTTTTGATCATGCATTAATCAAGAGAATAAACCTTTGATACTCAATCTCACTATGGGTCTCCTAAGAATTTGTCATTTGAAAAATGACTTCTCTAGCTCAAAAACACTGAGAAACCATTTTGAGCGTATTAGTTTCCACAAGGTCAAAAGTATGGCCCAGAAATATATTTTTTTTTAAATACAAAATATTTTTAAAATACTTCTCCGTTTTTCTTCGATTTTTTCAATATTTTGGCTGTTTCAAGGGAAAAGTAAATGTCTTCTCAAATATTTGAGTCAGAGAAAATATTTCAAGCAAAATTGAGGAAAATAAATGATTGACCAATCGGGTCTCAGCCTCGTGATGTCATGTGATGACGTGGACAGCCGGTCACGTGACCTCAGCAGAAAAAGTAGGACATTATTCTGAATTCAATGCTACGATTTCTGACAAAAACTGCTTTATCTCATTCATTTGTGTTGTTCAAGGCTTAATGACCAAGTCAAAAAGGACCAATGTGGTTTGGTTGAATGTTTGAATTTGCTAACTTTCAATTCTATTCCAATCTAGGCACACAAGTATTCAATAAAATGCTTGAAATGATTTCTGAGATAGATAGATTGTCAATTCCAGTCAGAGTTGGGTAAATTACTTGATGAAATGTAATAAATTGCAATCAAAATTACTTCCTCAAAAAATATAGTTCATCACAATAATATTGTCTGAAAATTTAATTGACTTCAATGGACTTAAAAATCATGGGGATTAATTAAAAAAATTGTTGCACTTTTTGGCAAAATTCTATTGACTGAGACTCTTTTGTCAATATTGAATTTGATTTTTTATCAGTTATATGGTTAAGTGGGTATGATTATATTCATTAGCTTTTCTTTTGAAACATAAGCATGTTAGGCAAGTGATGGTTTTCTCACTTTGCTTAAAAACTGTCATGTTTTTTGTTTTTTTCACTTGCCATTTTAATACTTGAGAAATGCTAATCTAAATTTATAATGACAAACATTTTTGTCCTGAAATACTATGACAGTAAATTATTAATTAATTGATGTTTCAGTGTCAGTTTTCTTTTTTGTTGAAGAGTAATTCTGTTTAAGCCTAAGTTGCTACATTGATAGCAATAATTCAAGCCTGAAGAAATTGTTTCTTGCCAGTCTTTACATGGTAATTGGAAGGCAGTGGGATAAAACTTTAGCATATTCTTTTATTCATTCCACTCTTTTAATTTATTTTTACGTTCACGTTGAACCTTAAAACTCTCAATTACTAAACAAGAACCGTTTTAGGTGTAAATCATGGCATTGAATTCAGGAGAATGTTGTACTTTTTGACAGCAAGGTGACTTGAGAAAACATTGATTCAAGAAGCTGCATTTTGTGGATTCGGGTTGGGTTTTTGTAATCTTTTGGATGTGTAAATTATTCTAGACTTGTCTGTAAGATTCTCACAACAGACAAAGATATTTTCTTGCAAAATAATCAGTTTCTGCACACTAAGCTGTTACACTTGGGGGCGGGAATCGGTCACCCTCTGAGCGTACTTTAGCGAAGAATTTCAAAACAAAAGGAGGCCGAGACCCTATGCTCGAGCCCTTAGCCAAAACGAACGGAAAATACAAAAATCTCTACAAAAGGACATTTATACTGACAATAGACATTCAAAACCAAAACTACTTTCACTCACAAAAAACTGCGCCATCTATTGAGACAAATTGAAAGATGTATTGTTAAAACAATTACATGCAAAGTATGCCTCCAAACACAACCAAATGCATCAAATTCACCAAAAATAAATTTGGTCACACTAACTGTCCGCTCAACAGTTGTGATGGCGACATTTTCCTCATAAACTCAACGTATTCCGCCCCACTTGCCAAATCAGTCAGACTAAAGCTTGCACGCTATCTAGTGATTATATTTGATCTGAGGTTTGGGCAAGTATTTCACGATATTCTTCGGAAATATTTGCCTTTTCACGCAACTTCTGGCCAGTTTCAGCAACAAGCAAGGCAGACAAAATGACGACAATGGCCTCTCTATAGACCGCTATGGTCAGCTGACAGTCTGACGGACAACCAGTCAGAATTCAAGATATTTAATGTAAATTCATTCATGAAAATCTTTTTTTTTTGTTTACGGGTTTCAAACTGATGTCAGAGACGAAATCCCTGGCACGAAAAAAAAAGATTTATGCAATCTTGCAAAAAGGTAAAGTCACATTCGATAGAAATATTGATCTGTTAACGAATTTGATATTGTTGATCGTGCTTGTCCCTGAACGTAGGGTTGGTCTGGTTTAGTTTGTAGAAAATTGTCCAAATCGTAATTAAAACTGTTCAGTGGGTCCATTACATTGTAAAGTCGTCTAATATTGCAAGGCAATAAGTTATATAGGGTTGGAGCTCTAAACAATACGAAATTTGATTTGATTGTGCGAATCAATTTACAATCTCCAATGACATTTTTTAAATTTTATTTGGCAACTGATTCCTCGCCTTTCATTGACACAAAAGTCCATCCCGGCATTTGGACAAAGGCCGTGAATGCATTTGAATGCGTAGATGATAAGATACCTTTCATATCTTCTCTCTATATTGTACAGCCCGAGACTCTTAACCCTATCCCAATAGCTAGGCCGCGCATTCCATCAATGTTTCGAGAGAACACGCGCCGTACTCGCTCGACTTTTTGGAACCCAGCCGAGGCCACATGGGCCCAATTAGGCGAGGCGCATTCAAGATGGGGCTGAACGATGGATTTGTGCAGGGTCAACTTTGTAATTCTGTGCCATGTTTTAAAAGTCCAATGTATCCATCCACAGGTTTGAAAGGCTTTCATAACTTTCCCTTGAATGTGAACATTAAAGTTTCCAGTGTCTTCAATTTGTACTCCTAGATCTGGGATAGATGACACTTTTTGTATTTTGTTATTGGCATCATCCAAATACACTGGCGCAGGTTGTGTAGTTTTGTTGAAGGTCATTGAACGAAATTTGTTGCCATTCAAACTCATGTTGTTATCTGTAACCCATTTGTATACTTTTCCTGAATCTTGTTCTAGGCCACCAGAGTTAATATTATTCCTTCGATACACAAGTTTGGTATCGTCTGCATAAGACGAAATAGAGCAATGATCCGGAACTTTTTGGAGGGAGGCTATGAAGACTAGAAATAGGATAGGGACCAGAATGAACCTTGTGCTACACCAGAAACGATTTCTATATTTTCACTAAAAGAGTCATGAACTTTGACCCGTTGCGTTCGATTTGATAGGAAGCCTTTTAACCAATTGAATATTTTACCATATATACCTATGGTTCAAACGATGTAGCAGCAAACCATGGTCTACTTTGTCAAAGGCTTTGGCAAAATCAAGGTAGATAACATCTACCGAATCATGGTCTTTTAATCCTTCAACAATGTCGCTAAAATGTTGAACAAGCTGGGTTATGGTACTGAAGTGCGCTCGAAAGCCATGTTGATTTGGCGGAATTATATTCTTCCTCTCAAAATATTCTAGTAGTTTGACCTTCATGATCTTTTCGAAGACTTTGGATATGTTTGATATTAACGAGATGGGTCTATAGTTCTCGGGTAGAGTTTTGTCACCTCCTTTAAAGAGAAGTATCACATGGGCCAGCTTCAGTGAATTAGGAAATTTATTCCGGTCCAAAGATCACCTCACGAGGTATGTGAATACAGGGGCTAACACCTCCGAACATCTGACAAGGAATTGAGTGGTAATCCCATCGGGTTCAGGCGAGCTAGATGGATTTGATGTACGTAAGGCATCTAATGCGTCTTTCTCAGTAATGGAGAGGTCATTCAATCAGTTACAAAGCTCAGGTCATCGTTCGCAGTCTCCATTACATCAACCGGACTAGAAAACACAGTTTTGAATTGATCTCCCAAGATATTGGCAAGGGTGAGCGAGTCAAAAGTTTCTTCCTTCTTTTTTTAGTTCTGTTTTTTTAAGGGACCTACTCTAGGACTAGCTTTCCTTTTGGCGTATGAATAAAACGGTTCCAGGACAACTCGACCCAGCAGACAACTCGACCCAGCAGACAACTCGACCCAGTGGACAATTCGACTCAGTGGACAACTCGACCTAGCGGACAACTTGACCCATTAGACAACTTAACCTAATGAACAACTCGACCCTGGAAAAAACTAAACCCACTTCAAAAGTCGAGCTTGGGAAAATCTGAAAATGCACAAAACTCAAACTAGTGGTTCAAAATATTCACTTTAATTAAAAAAATCAAATTTGGGGAAGGAACAATCTGCCTTTGGCAGAGGGAAAAATCAGTAGAATAATATTCAATAGCAAAAATGCCTTTTGAAAATATGACGTTATAAATACTTTATAGATTTTCTGAAAAATGGGGATCTGCCATGCATTTTTGATTATTGTATGTATGTATGTATGTATGTATGTATGTATATTTTATTTCAGGAATATTTTGTTTCGTTCATGTCATGATTTTAGCGGAAATAGAAAACAATATTTTCCCAACGCAGATCGATGTCATGAAAGTA
>CM021317.1:9435852-9555070 GCA_010645155.1 Tigriopus japonicus
CAGGCTTTCGCTTGATGGATAGTTATTTGCTAATCAATTTTCAAAACATGTCGGTAGATGTTCAAGGAGCATTCAAAATCCGTTACTATTGGGTGTTGTCGGCTTCGGCGTTATTCCCCATCATCTCCCAAAAGCAAGCAAGCTGCATCTTTTGAAGAGGGATAAAAAGTCGTCGTTAGACAGATCAGTGGACTCTCTCGAAGCCCGAAAATTTTGTTCGACAAACGTTAATGGTAAAACTAAATACCTGAAGAGTTCGGAGCGACCAATGTCTTGAACCATCTAATAGAACTTTGAGATTCAACGACGGAAGAAAATCGAGCTATTACATGATAAATAACAAAAACAGTGTGAAAACAGGCTACAAAAAAAGCTTTTTTTGAACGGTTTGGCAAGGGTTGTGCTTCTCTGGATTCGAACATTAAAATTATTTTGTCTATTATTTGACAAGAGACCTTTTCCGACACTAATAAGTAGAGCGAGGATGAAAAAGATCTCGTGTAAAGCTTTTAAAAATGGCCGTTTTGGCTACAAAAATCCTTTTTTTTTTGGTTTTACGACAGATGCATTTTGTGGATTTTTAAGTAGAAAATATTTTTTACATGTTTGTCTGACCAAAAAAGCCTTTTTCTGAAATTTTAATCCAACTTAAGAAAAGGTCGTTAATTCTTTTAAAAATTTTAGTTTAAAAGGGGGACAGGAAAAACGTATATTAACGGTATATTTAGCACTTCTAAGAACTAGTTCAAGTAGTGCAGTGTATTAAAAGAGTACATTCATAAGATGAGCCATCTAGTTTTTTTCACAAGGCAATACCTCGCCGGTCTCATGAAATACATAGATTTGCAGATAGTAATCATCTTGCATCAGTTTTTCAACAGGATGAAGTGCCTAAAATGTTAATAGGGAACTCAAAATGTAACAATCAATGTCTTCAGCTGATCATGAAAGGATCATAACAAAATTGAATTTCAATCTTCAAGCTTTTCACGCAAATTATTTTACTCAAAAACTATTGCAGTTATATGTGCAGTCCCTAATCAACATTTGAGGTTGATGCAAAATTAATATATATTTGTTATTGTCCGCACGAACAGACATTTCATGGGATAGGCGAGCACTTGCTACTTAAGAACCTTTAGATGGCGCACTTTATGGTTGTACTCTTTTATTACAGTGCACAAGTTCAGAGAAAAATCAGGCGCTTCTCTACACATCTGAGAACTAAGGCTCAAAACCCGAACTCACAAACGCACAGTAAAACTCCCTTCGCAAAGGGCATCAATTTGGTCAGTCAGTTTATGCAAAGGGATACCCGACTCTACATGCAAAAACGTTGAACGTGTTTTAGAGCGCTTTCGCTGCAAAGACGGATGGAATTCAGCTCTTGTCGACATAGAAAAGTAGACATCTTGTGGGGACATCACAAAGACTTGTCAGAACTAGTCTTCTCCTTGTTCCTTTTATATGTAAAGAAAACCAAGAGCAGTTACAGTGATTACAAAATGAATTCGGACAAACATGCAGCTATTAATTTTCATTTTCTAATAATTTTGAAATACTTACATTGACAATTTCTTCAAAACTTGTTTTTTTCTAAGAGATCCAATTTGAATTATTTTTCTCCTTGAAGATACGTGTAAACACTTACATGAAACGGTCATTTCCGAAGAAAAGTCCCTTAAAAATTTCCATCAATATCGTCAAAAGCTCAATTTTGTTGATTAGTAGCTCTTAAGATTTGGCTTCTAAAAAATCAGTGTGTCATGATTATAGGGCTCGGAAAATGTTGCTGTTTTATTAGCATTAAGTTGTAGCTTTGTAACCCTAAAGTTGTAATTTTTTTTTGCTTAAAGTTGCACTCAATTCGACGGAAGTTGCTAAAAAGTTGTTATTTTCTGGCCTAAAAATGTCACTTTTATAAATAAAGATGTAAAATTTGGCCACATTCAGGTCCAAATTCTGGGCGGACATTTTTTATCTTTTCTCAAAACTTTTTCAAATCAACCCAAAATTGTAGCATTTCAAATTCGGTCCCTAATGGTCGATTTCAGCAGATGAGGCGGGCTGCACTGAAATGTTAGAAATGGCCCTCGTTGCTACGAAAGTTGGGGTCATCGCCTTCCAGACTCCATCAGTTTGCAATAAAAAGGAAAAAAACCGGTTTGAGATGGTTCGCGAAAAACGTTACAAAGGTGAAGAAGCATTTGCAAACGAAAAGGTGGTGGGAGCTCGTGCAAATGTTCGAAAGAGGCTTCTTTGAAGCAAACGGGTTCTAGGTAAATGCAACGAAACCGAGTTCATATGTATCGAGGACTTAATCTAATGTTTTGACCTAACTAGACAAAATCAAGGGAATAAAGGCTGATTACGTACTATTTAAGCAAAAATATTTGATTGACTATTATTCACATTGTTAACTCCATAACTCGATTCCCACTTCGAGAACATAAAAATGGCAAGGGCATCGTTTGAGCATGTTTTAGTATGTGAAAAATCAATCTATTCCAATGGAAATTTCGAACATTCTTTAAAAATAGGATCTTTCGAGTCATAGAAGAGAGAGGATGGCTCGGTGATGTTTTTTTATCGAAGAGGTTTTGTCCAAACACCTTGAGCCTTCCGCATGTTTTAAGTCAGTTTGGATTCCAAAGACAAATCCAAAAAAATGAAGCCTTTCCCCATTTTAGTCCACTTTTTACTCATTCTAAAGCCGCACTTGAACTTATTCATCCAAAATGTAATTCATTTTATGACTGCCGAGTCATTGTGTAAGTTTGTTTGTTTTGCGAGCTAATGTTAGTTCCAGATTTGGTTTGATGGTCTTAGTTTTACCCTTCCTAGTTCTTCGATGTGAATAAGAAGTTTGATACAAGGTGGGCCAACGATACCCTGACACCAATGATCTTGACTTTGGCTTGGATAATATATTCGTGACTATAATAAAGCATAAAATAAATTGTATTAGTGAATGAGTCAAAACGTAAAAACACATTATTCATCATGCAACAATTTCGTCTTACCGAACTATGGAAGACCACATACAAAATTTATGGTTGAAGGAACTACGTTTAAGGTGTTGCACAACTATGGAAGACACGCCAACTTGAACCCAAACGCAATCGAACAAGATACAACAACCAACCGTTGATGAACTATGCCGGGAAATTCAAAGACACCTCAGCTATTTGCTGACAGAACATTCCCGGGACCATCCAGCATTTGATATTTTGAGGTTGTTGAAACGATGTTCGTTTTTTCTGGCACAAGCAGAACGAGATCCCCAATCGTGATATCACAGTGAATTGACCAGAGATGTTTCATTGCACATGTAAGAAATGAAAAGGGGGATGGACAGACAGTACAGATGCAGTTGGGTAGCGGTACATGTTGAAACTTTTGGTTATTTTGGTTATTGCAGTAGAGGGGGGGTGGGTCAGAATGAACAGGTCCTTCATCAGTTCCCGTCTTTGGTGGAGTTGGACAGGTAGCCAAACGAAGGTGCGCGACCGCCAATATTCCGAAGGGATGTCTGCCAAGGGCAATAAGGTGTTGTTAAGTCCTGTGCCGGAAATGACAACATGTGTTTGGACATCGCTACCGGAAAGGTCAGATTCCTAACACTGTTGGACACTAACTCTGTCAGCCCAGTGGCGAAGGGCTCGGTTTCGCATGTGAAATGGGTACATGCATTATTGGTACATTGGGGCACGCAGAGGTATCATTTGAGTAATTTGCTGTACGTGGCATTGGTGGATTTGAGGGCGGATTGGGCGGAGTTGGGGAGCCAGAGGTGAAGGCCATAGAGAAAGATGGGGGTGATGAAAGTCCGGAAGAGTTGAAGTACTACTGGAAGAGGAAGGTTCTTGATGGGCAGTCTATTGCAAATGTATCCGATCCTAGCCCTGGCCATGTTTTTGATGATTTGAGGTAATTGATGCAGGACCTTTGCGTGGACGGTGGAGATGGAACCGACTTAATTAAAAAACTTGACAATTTTAAGCGGACTATCGTTAATGTGGAAGGTAATGGGTGGCAGACGATCTTTTTGGAAGACCATGGCCTTCGTCTTGGCAATAACCGTGGAGAGCATGTCTTGTGTATATAAGCTAAACATCCTGGAAAAATGAATTTGAATGTAAATGGTTGAAGTCTTAGGACTCAAGAGGGTCAAGACCACGCAGGACTGAGGTCCTTCAAGACTAGGAGATCATGTCTTCTGCCCGCAAGGTTAGGCTCTACATGTTTGACATGGTTCAATTGATGTCCTTAGATCCCTCATGCCAGGAATTAACGATCACATTGAGCAAAATATCCGCACAATCAAATCTTGATGGAAGCATTAAATTTCAAACAATTTCAAGTCAGACCATCCAATCACCAATCTGGGTTGGTTGGTAGACTCTAGAGGTAAATGAAACCCTTGAGCACATTAATTGAGAGTAAGTCCATCATATATGTTTCAAACTCATCTTGACTTGTTCTTCATTTGATTGAATTCTTTCTTGACACTGATCATCCTTCACGTTATTTGCTTTAGCGACCAATATTATTGACCAATGATGTTGCCCTCCATGATAACAACCGTCCATCGTTTGCAACTAAAGTGACAAACATAAATGGGGAACTGCAGAAAAATCTTTGGCCTTAACTTAGGATCACTCGGCATGACTTTCTTTTATTTTTGAATGCAATAATGCCTGAACTCCAAAAAACTCAAAATTTGAAGATAAATCAATTTTAAGATCTTAACTCACATTTTGGCAACAAGTTTAAGTTGAGGATAGTTTTAAAATCTAGAGACTTTGCCTCTGTTCCACCTCCATCAAGCTGCGATTTTTTCAAGCTTCAGTTAAAATCCTTAATACACCAAGAAGACGCTGGAGTGCTTGGGCAGAAAAAGATATCCTACATGCCGAAAGACAGGAACTTGTACCAGTTTATAACCTTGCACCAGTGCTGTCCCATTGAGGATTATTTCGATTACACTGTGAAGTGCCCTGGTGAACAATTATAAGTGGCGGGCAAAGGTTACGAAGCGCATGACCACGAACACCCGAAATTGCATCTGAAAGATGAAGATCAGTGCCGTCCAGCGTTCATGTGAGAGCGTTACGGCTAAATTGCGTCGCATGGCTGAGCAAGGCCCCTTCTCCAATATGTATAAGCGTTTTTTTAAAGGATAAACATTACATTTTCGACAACAACCACTTTTTCTTTTTTTCTTTTTAAATACATGACTATATAATTCTTTATTGAACTTCCGCTAGATTTCTCGATATTGGGCACGTTATGGTTGATTGAGATTGATTGTTTTAAAAATATATACGTTGAAATAGCTTGTATTCAGAATCGTGACAGTTCTGAAACAATTTAAAAGATTGATTGATGTTAATTCAATGCAAATTCAACGTCTGGTTCAGATACATTGATCTGAATTGGTTGATAATCGCATAAAATCAGGACTGTGTCACTCAGGTTTACCGAGGTGAAACCATTAAATAGCAGAAACAATAAGATCTTGGATCTTCGTGAATTTTGTGAACAAATAAAGGGCATTACTTTTCCATTAACTTTGCTCTACGTAACCATCATTTTCCATGCAAGTGTTTAAAAAGCTGAAACGATGGTGGCCAAAGGTGCTTCTCTTATTAGTCCTGTACCTCTTTATGGTTAGAAATTCTCGCCCAATTTGGTTCAGAGTGCATGAGTGCGGTTGTGAAAAGAAAGTGAGGCCCACCAAATCTCTCTCCAATTGGATATCGTGGTTCCGGTTTAACAACCACCATGTGGGGATGTGTTCCCAAGAAGTAGTGAAACTGGGATGGGAACAAAAAGTGTTCACATACACTCTCTTTGAAGGAGACACGTTCGACCAGGATAAACGAAATTACTCGAGGGGTTTGTCAGAATCAAGCTAATATATAAAAAAATCACTTTGTTTAAAATTGAATACGCTTTCTTTCAAAATAGTACCAATGAACTTTCTGTACGGAAATCGTAAAAAAACAACTTCCTTTTATCTGACAAACCCCCTCACTCTCAGGAATAAGGTATGTAAGCATTAATCAGTATCCTTATCAATTCTGATGTTTGAGCCAAAAAAAACGAAGAGGTTAAAAATGTCCATAAGGTTGAATTCGGTACACGTAAATGGAAAGATCAAGTCAGTCAAACCCAGAAGAGTCCCATTTTTCAGAGTAATTTATTCGAACAACCTTGCATCTTATGTACGTATATAGCAATATTTTTCTATTCATTCTAGGATGCACTTAAAAAAGCAAATCAAAAAAATTGCATTACAAGACCAAAACAACTCTGGATTCTTTTGACAGGACAAATTTGAGAGCCATTCAAAAGTATTTTCCTGATTTTCGAATGAGGCTCTATTATGAACTCCATCATCCCCAATCAATAACCTCTTTGTGCGTTATGGCTTGCAAAGAACCCATCTTAGACATTTGCAATGTCTCCAAATTAGCAATCCCAAAAGACGCCAAGTAAGGCACAACTAGTTCATTTTTGTCTTTTATTTTGGGGACATCTGACACGGCGCCTCGCTCACATTTAAGCCAGTTGTACCCTCTTGTGTGGAGATTTCTCTCCATCTTTGACCGTCAAGTGGATTGGATGTTTTCAAGAGACTTGGATTCGGTTTTAACAATCCGAGAGCAATCCGCTGTTTTGGAGTTTATCAGCAATCACAATAAAAGGTTCCATACTATGCGAGATCATCCAGACCATCAAAATAAGATCATGGGTGGTCTTTGGGGAGTCAAACTTGACAATGAGACTTTCCGGTTCCAAATGGAGCAAGCATTTCGAGGTTTGATTGAAGATCCTGCGGCACAACGGCCAAGAACCAAACGAGGCACAGATCAGTTTCTGCTCTTGAGGTAGCACTTTAAATACACTACACTTTAACTAACAAGTTCTTCTTAGTTGAGTTAGATAAGACAATTGTTTGTTATTGCAGACACGTGTGGCCAGTGATTCGAGGGAACTTACTTCTGGCTCACGATAGTTATTGGTGCAGAAAATACAATGATACCACTGGATTTCCAACAGCCAGGGAAAAAGATGTTCCAAATAACTTTGTCGGAGCCATTTCCGACCTGAATTCAATCTTAGATATTCCTTGTCCCTTCAAATGTCGGAGAATGGGTCATCCCGAGTGGACACAATGCTAAACATTGATGAATTTTAAAACTTAACATATCTGAGACAAAATGCAAATATCGTTAGCAGTCCGGATGCTTACAAACACATTTTCATTTTCATTTCACCCACTCCAAACATGGTTTTATTGTTGTCTGTACCTGAAATAGTGTCGAAATATATTGAGCCTTTGCTCTAGTGTGGGTTAACAAAAGTGTGATAGTGTCCTTTAAGAATGGTGGTCAAAAATAGCCCTTGAAATTTGAACAGTAAAACATATTTTACCAATATTTTGGACCAAAACCGACCAAAGTGTCGCTAACAGTTAGATCAAAGAAAATATTCATAAATTTGTTGCCAAGCATATTTAAAATGATTACATCAATGTTTGGCCTGTGTCCAAATTAACTGAACTTGAAGGTATTCAAAGCTGATATAATTAATGGTTTAAGAGTGAGATGGAGCCCAAAAAATAGAATTGTTTTCCTATTAAATCGAATAGCTAAACTTGGAAAGAGGTTCGAAAATCAACTTAAATCATTTGCATATCTGGAGTAGTAATAAAAAACTTGGAATTCGTTGCTTTGCTTGATGATCGTTTGGATCTAGTAGTATTGCCTGAAATTTCGACTGCATTTTATCGTTGCCTGTGCTTTGAACGTGGTGTGATCTGATGAGCACTTGCGAGTGTCGAACTAGTTTACTTCCATACAACCTGTTTCCATGTCGTCACTCAGCATTTTGTTATCCAAAGAAATACACGTTTTCCACTCTCTACTTTCTCGATTGCTACTAGATCAAGATCATGCGAGAACGTGTCAGGTTTTTATGGCAAACCAAGAACGAATTTTGTCATGGAATTTGGCAAATTGATTAAGCGTGACGGTGTACATTGTTTTTAAGTTTCACTCATAAGATCTAAAAAAGATGAGAACGATTGGGATCCTAATCAACTTGTGTCTCTGGAAGTCGAGAGGTTTGTTTGAATTGTTTGTTGATTTGGTATAACTTGAACAAGCCAAAGAACTTGAGTTGTTACAGAAATTTTTCGCTGTCACACGCCGTTGACCTCAATTGCAAACTCAAATATACATAGGTTAGGACAAGAAATCCTGTGGCAAAAGTTATGAAAAGGTTTTGCGACGTGGTTTATATAAGCAGAGCTTTCTTTAAACGAGTTCTTGTCGCAACTTACATACTTTCGTGTTTACAAATGAAGCCAACGGCGTGTGATAACGTAAAATTTCTGTCAAAACTCAAGTTTTCACAGGGTACATACAGTAAACTCGGCTAATGTACCTTCTACTGGGAATATGGGCAACCGGTTCATTGTCTTGTTTAGCCGACGCACCTTGCGGGGGTCCGCCATCTACTATCTAGAAATCTATGAACAAATCATTGAGTAAACTTTGCAGTGATTTCCATGGACATGCATGAAACTTTGGATTATTTCGGGGACTTTGATAAAATACACAATCAAGAAGAGTGCCAAGATTTTAACTCCTGTGATTTCCAAGGTATTTCGATTTTCCTTACATAAACTTGCATTATCTAACGTCCTTTTTTGCTTCCAGCTGGTTTCTTCAACATAACAATGCAAGGAATTTCAGGTGGTTGGGAAAATGGTTTAGAATTGGAATCTTGCTCCAAGAAATGCCAATCAAATCCAATTTGCGTTGGTTTCAACCACTTGGAGCATGGATTAAAGTGTCAACTCCTTCACAAAATAATTGGCTTTGATCCGGACAAAAAAAGCACTGTTTCCGGTTTTAGACAACTATCGGATATCGAAGTTCTGCATCAAGATCAAATCTACTTGATCCCTTTTGGTGAGAAATGTGCTTGATAAAATGTGCGAATCGGAAACGTTTTCAAAGTTAACTAGTCATTCAGCTTTAAAGTATGACTTGTTTACCCGCGAGCTGTCGATTTGATCACATGAATATGACTACTTTGCCTCCATTGAAGAGATTTTATCTACTTGATTCGTGTTGAATAAAATGAAATGAACGTATTCAAATCATTGTTACAAACTTTTTGGAGAAACTGAATCAAAATAGAAATTGCTCATGCATGCTATTTTCTCAAAACAAACTCGTCCCTCTATTTGGCTTTTTTTCGAAAATCTCTATCAAAGAACGCTCGCTCGAAAGCACGCACTCGGATTGGAAAACAGGGTTCCTTTCGAAGTGGCTTGTTTTTGTTTTTTGACTCGGATTTCAGGTGGCTCCCTCTGAGAAGTACATTTTGCTTACTCTCGACCGAAGCGAGCACCGCCCCCCTTATAAAGAGGATTTTAAACCAAGCTTGAAAAATTTGCCAATAGATGGCGGGGAATGTTGGGCAAGTAAAGAGAAAAGACTTGTGAGCTTAGTGCTTGGTCTTTTACGCCATCTATTGGCGAATTTTTCAAGCTGGGTTTAAAATCCTCAAAAGAATTTTGTTCTCAGCTCTTTTTTCCAATCACTTCTATACTAAATACTTTACTATTTTACTACGTTGCCTGTCAGTAACTAATCTGCAACAGTTTTTTTGAAAGTTGGCCACAGAATAAAAAGTTTTTTCACAAAAGACAATGAATCGGGACAACTTTTCGAGCACACGCAAAAAATGCCCTCTTGATTCGTCTCCAATCGATCCATTATCATTGTTTATCCTGATCTTTCATTCAGACTGTACTTAGACTTTTTCCAGATCCAAAAGCAGCAAAAGACAAAAATTCGAACAATGTTTTGGAATCCTCTATGCAAAAAGACTCGAAGGATTTTGAAAAATTTGTACAAGAACCTTTGAATGACAAGCCCGTTTATGACGTCTATGGCCTGCCACGCCGATTTGTTTCACGCTTGAGAATTGCTGGTTACGTCAAGGTGAGCCTCAAAGGTTTTTATGTGTGAATCTCAAGTCCATATATAAACTTTATTTCCGACACAAGGCCATTGATTTGGTGCGCAAGTTCGTGGAGCTAAAGAAAGATGTAAATGACTTTTTGGAGTGGATGAAGAACACTTTTCGAATTCCGTCCAAATTGACCCAACAAATCAGTTCTGCTCTGGAGAGATGGTGCGCCAATTATCCAACTGAATGTAGTCAAAACTATTTTGATAGACTAGAAACAAGGACAATATCAAGCCAGCTACTTATGGTAAAGGATCCACGGTGCATTACTTTGTAGACTCGGCAACCTTGCTTCATTTTTGAATCCAGGGAGACTGTAAAGATTTGGATGATAATATGGGTTTAGCCAAACTGATCCAAGATGGCTTATGCAAATGCACCCCTAAGGCTCCGGGATCATCAGTCGTTGGATTCAGTCAATGTTCAAGGCGGATCCCTAAATTTGGCAGGGATAGTGTGGCGGTGTGTTTGTTCAGTGATCTTGGCATGGTAAGTACTGAAATGGCTTGGACAAGCTTTCATCTTGTCGAAGTATAACTATATTGAAAGGCTTTGTCACAGATCTATCGGGATCCGACACTCCAATTCAGAACCATCATTAAAACCTTGGTTTTGAAAAAGCAGTTTGGCAACCGATTGACCAAACAATGTGAAGATAAGTTCTCTCAGCCATTCTATGTCAGATTTCCTCCTGGATCCATGCCAACCCGCAATTCAGGATTCAAAGCTTTATCTGAAGAAATAAATAAGTTTGTGATTTGCATTCAACAGGTAAGGAGACATTTATGCTCAAAGTTTATCATGTTTGCGGGTGCGGATTTCTGGCAAATAAACTGATCTGTTTCAGCTTTAAAAATGGCAAAAAATGGCGTATAATCCTAAAAGTATCAGACAAAATGGCAAAAGAACCTTAAAATAGCAGATATAAGGTTGATTAAGCTACAAAATTGTCCAGTGTTTAAGTCAAAGTTGAGTTTTGGCCAATTGTTTTTAGTCAAAACCATTTGCTTTCTAATCATTTTGATTCAAGAGAGGTAAAACGCGTGCGATTCTGCTTCTATCCTTTATGTCAAAACTTTTGAGGCTCTTTATGAAGGCCAATTTTTTGATCTCGTTCTGTTTGGTTGAAATTTTTTGCCTGATAAGTCAATTCAATCAATAATTGTAGGTAAATAAAAGTTTATAAAACCAAAATTGGCAAATAAAGGGAAAAATCATGTAGCAGCCTGGGTAGCAAACCTTTTTGTCTGATATTTCTATGATGATATTATCGCTGTTCATTCTTTTTTAGGCTTGTCCAAATTTTGGAAGCGTCCTCCCGATTGCTAATTTGCTCCAAAGTAGAGGTTGAGTGATATCTTCAATAGGCCATTACGAAGCCTCTCGGTCCTCTGCCTAAATAAATAAAGAACAAAACCTCGAAAACACTTGTACTAATTTTGTAAAAATAAACGAAATAAAGATCATGTGCGTCTAAACTAGGGTCATCGGTGCATCAATTTGGGAGGGTGGAAAATACTTCATACTTCCAGCGGTAAAACAAGGCCGTTGGTTGTACAGAGTTGATCGGCCCATTTTGGCAAATCCAATTTTTTTCCCAGCTAAGCATCCATTCAATAGCAATGTATGATGAAGCAAGTCACTTCACACCATTCCTGCCAGATTAATGAAGCGTGTTCAAAACAAATCTCCACTGACTATACTGGAGTGACATTTTTCTGTTAGCCCTCTAAGTCCAAGGAAACGATCTAAATTTACGTTCAGATACCTATGCTTATCGCTTATACCTGCTTGATGATATGCTCAGTTTATGGACTAGAAAATGAGACACGTAAAATTATACATTACCAGAAAGCAACATTGAAAACTATTTTATCTTGCTTTATGAGAAACATTTTGAGATATTGAAGGGATTCTGTGGAAACCACCGAACAAATAAGCACCTTTTAATTATTATTTGGATCACTGTTAAGTCCTATTTTTGCAACAAAACAAGGCTGGTTTAAGTTCTTTTCATTCAATCGCCTTGAAAATGATTTTTGCATATCATTGGCTCATTTCCAGGCAAGATATCCAAACGTAAAATGTCTATTGTTTCAACGAACCTAGACTGTTTTAATCGACGGCAAATAATAAAAAAGCTTAGATTTGCCAAAATGGGTCGAGCAAGTTAGCACAACCGCTAGTGGTATGATAAAAAAAAAAAGCTCACTTGATTAACTTGTGTGCATATCTTATTGTACTTGAAGAAGCTGCCGCAAAATTTGATTTTCAATTCGACACTAAATTTTAGGCTGAGTAGATTCGTTTTGAATTGTCATCCATTTCTTCTATCCGAAGGATCTGAAATGTTCAAAATTGGATTTGACGAGTTTCAGCACTCTAAATGCCGCTTTGAAATTCCATCTAAAAAGGCTTTCAAGTTTCGGTTGTGGCTCTATTTACTTTCTAATCTTTTCTGCTTCTTGTCCATTCTGAAAGAATGACATCAAGAGTTTTGAGGGAGTTTTCCTGATGTATTGGTTCTCTTTCTCTTGATATCAGAACGGATAGACGTCTTCATAAAATTGAGTGAGTTCTATGACGATAGTTCTCGGGCTTATCCTCCATGGAATCGTCAAATCTGTCAAATTGTCAAAGCGTTTGTCAATCTTTGTCTCAAGAAACACAGGAAACTCCAACTGAAAAATGAACAGCTCTCGATTGATAACGTGAACCTTAGAGAGTGGGTGTAAAGATACGTATTGTCTAGCTCTGGAGAGCTTGCCAGGATATAAGCCGTAAATCATTTAGCATAGGATATGGACCGACTTCCTTTCTTTGAATAAAAACTTGAATAAATAGTAATAATTTTCCGTCCATGCCAGAGGATTGTTATCATTGAATCAAATTTTGAAGATGCAATAAATTGTGCCTTGATATGTATTAAAAAACACAAAAAATCGCAAGAGATGACAGAAAATGTAAAAAAAAATTGGGGACTAGGCCCCAAATATGCATACTTTTTGAGCTTTTCAAATGAGAAGTCAAGAGGGAAATCAACTTCTAATCGAGCGAAATCATCGTTTGCAATTCAAAATTTAAACTGACCATCTTACTTGTAGCTGTTATCGTGTAGCGAGGAAAAAATTTAGTTATTTTCCTCCTAACATCTACTTGTAGCTGTTGTAGATGTTAGGAGGAAAATAACTATTTTTTTAAAGAGTTAAAAGCACAATGCGGCAAAAGGATTCTCATTTTCATCAACAGGCGTTAGTTCAAGGTACCGTCGATTAAATATAAAGAGAGCTGTTGGATCTTATTTGTGACTTTTGAGAAGGCTTATCTGGCTGAAATTTAGATTCAGTCCACAAATCCACAAAAAAACACAAATGCATGGATTTGGTGTTTCTTCTCATATTTCCAGTTTTTGGTTTGCATTACAGCCCTTGGCAAAAGTTGAGGTTCAAATACCGGTTGAAAGTGTCGAAGCACATTTATGGAGGAATTTTGGATTGACACAGAGTGAGTATTGAAATTGAGAATGCAATAATAATCTAATGTCATACACTTTGAATAAGATGGCGTTTACCTTACAAACAAGAAGTTTATACAAATTTAACCAATAATTTAGACAAAATAAGATTGAAGCAAAAGTCAACCAATCAAAAATCTTTAAATAGAAGAACACGAGAGAAATGAAATCAACAACGTGGAAACAAGAAGTTGCTCCACGCCCGCATGGAATCATTTGATCCTTTAGCCAACAAACATACTTTATCATAACCTGAACCCGAAATATGGATGAAAATTATATCAAACGACCAAGTCAGTAATGAATAAGCTTGTCAAATAATTACAAAACTGAATAGTAACTTAATTCATGAATCATGAGTCATGAATACCACGCAATTTCAATTCCTTAATAATTAAAGTAGGAAAGAACTTTTTCCGATGCAAAAAAGATAAGAGGGCTAATAAAAAGAGGGAAAAAGTTGAAAAATGTCAAAAAAGAAGTGTTTTAAAGTAAAACATGTGACAAAAAGATTTTTTGATTGGAAGTGATAAAAAACTTCCATTTTGCTTTCAAACTTTCATGGACGAATGTTTTCGGTTTTGGTAAGCGTAACTGTAATAGAAACCGAAAAATCGCAAAAACAATGGTTTCAAGCGCTTTCGGTCTATCACTAGTTTTGATCCAACTTGGCCTCTTTGTTACCAATCGAGACGAATGGAAGCAAAGAGGTGGCTGCTTTT
Organism: Tigriopus japonicus; assembly: GCA_010645155.1. Classification (NCBI taxonomy): domain Eukaryota; kingdom Metazoa; phylum Arthropoda; class Copepoda; order Harpacticoida; family Harpacticidae; genus Tigriopus; species Tigriopus japonicus. The sequence continues at coordinate 9,450,145 of CM021317.1, forward strand.
ATGACCAATGGTTTTGCTACCTTCGTAGATCTTAATGCTAAGAGCCTTCTCAGATTTTGGTAACAATAAGTAAATGTGCATATAATTGGGTAAATTGGCTCCTTAAGGGGTTAATTCGGATGTCTGGACCATGAAAGGACCCTTTAGAATACCCGTTATGGGGGACAATTCCAACGAGACCCGAACGCATATAATCCGCATTGGTAATGGACAATGTAATCTGATTACGAGTAGCGTGAAAAATCCCTCTCTCTTTCGCTCTCTTTCTCTCATTCTTATTGGTACAACACTTCTGAACAAAACGAATCTCAGAGTGCCCCCATTGTATCCTCATGAAGTAGGTGCAGTAGTGCTGTCTACGTGAGGTCCTCTCTTGCCTCTCTCAACCACCGAATGAGATGCAATGCTGGCGACCAAACACACAGCTTGATGTCAATAGGCTGGTTTCCCATTGGGAGTCACATTCCCCGCCAGATATTTCAGTAGTTGGGACCGTTGGCTTTTCGGAAGATATGATTTATAAAATCTTGGTAGTGCTACTTAATGGCCGATTGATCAATTACCGAGCTAGCAGGACTGCCGCCTTGGCAAGATAACAAATTACACACGGAGCCTCCGAGCCCATGTCAGGCGACTTGTATTTCCTAGAGCTTTTGGAGACAGTGGGCCGAGAAGGTTTTTGAACAAAGAGACTTTCAATTTAGAGGGAGCTTAACGTGTTTTTTTTGCCAAGTTTGGACATGACAATTGGCAACTCGCGAAATATTGCAGCATTAGTTTACATGTTGAGTTTTATAGTGATAACTCTTGAGGGAGAACTCTCTAGATTAATGTCTCTATGTATGTTCAAGAAAAGGTATCAATTTGACCCCAAGAATTGATCATAGCCGAGGGTGTCGTTATGAAGTCATTTTAGAAGCCTGTTGTCAGAGAAGCCAGAATCCATCAATTGCCCGATTGTCCATTCAGAAATGAGTTGAAGTTCAGGGAACGAAACAAAGCGAAAACCAAGAAAGTCCTTCCTTCATAACTAACCAATAATGACCTGGTAGCTACAGAATGAAACAAAAAAGGCTGAACGACATTGTTGTTGGATCTCTGGTTTTTGCTCTCTACGGACATGTTAGACTGTGTTGTTGGTACTTGTTCCGAGTCAGGAATGAGGATGATGCTACATTTTGATAAATCGAGACTGCCTTTCCCTCAGCGGGAACTCGAGATTCTCAACGACTTTGGTCGTTCTGGGGACGGACGGACGTCTCTGTTGGAGATGGAAGCCCAAGACAAAGGTTTGAGAGATGAGCTCTTTCGAAGTCATTCCGACAAAGAAGTGGCATAAGATAAGGGAGCGACAGCCACAGAGGCGAGGACAACTTCCAAACACCAATAAACCGGCTCTGAAGAGTGAGTTCTGAATTCTCAATCCTCGCCGAGAGGATTTCTAGTCATCTGATGGGGTTCCAAGCATCTTTTGGGTGCAGCGAAAAGAGGACTTCTGACTCTTGTCACTTGTCCATATGCGAGGATGACTTTTAAGAATCCGCTTTACGAGTTTTTCCTCCTCTGTGACTAGAAATTGCTTCTATCTGAATGGCTCGTTTGCAACCAACCCTCTCTCGCTTTCTCGTGTCACTATCCTCAAACGGAAACCGAGTGGGCACCAACCGATTGGAGACAACGAAATTTTCGAATGTGGAACCAAGTTCGCTTTCTTTCTTTCTTTCCTTATCCCTCCCTTCATTCGCGTTGGTTCTATGAGCCTCGAACCATTATTTCCCCCAGGGACGCCGCGTTCCTTTGTCTGAGTTGAAATGTCGTGTCGAACAAGTTGAATTTGAAACAATTGTTGGGCTAGAAGTCGTCCTCCGGGAGGAGACATTCAGGAACGAGGAATGCAATTGAAGCAAGGCTGTAAACCTGACGTCAAACGGCTTTCCAACATGAACCGTCGAAGGTCAACCTTTTGATCCACAAACCTCGTCATTCCAAGTTTGCCATATGGCACCCAAGTTGTTTCTTGTGTCCGATCCTGGAGCAAGCTCTCGTTCGTCCCTAGCCCCGATTGTGAATCCTAGACTTGAGCATTGGAATATTCCAACAGCATCCCTGGCATGGATGGAACTTCTCATGAGAGGACTCGAGACGGGGGCGTCTTTCTTGGCCCCTCATCTTCCTTACTTCTCTCTCTCTTTCTCTTTGGCTCGTTCTCTGATACAGATGTTGGTTGGGGTCTTCTGCCCACTTCTCTGTCCGGAATGGAGTCGAAGTGCATTGATGAACCCCAATATACTCGTTGTCCCTCCAATCTGGAGTCATGTTCTTCGTCTACGACACGCTCACATTGACTCTGACGAGTCTCCATTTCTTACCCATGCAAGTCTGTTGGAAAATCTCGCCGCTCGCGGCGCTCCATTGGAGGGCTCCTACAACTCGGGGATTGTTGTATTCCTTTGAACTCCACTGATGAGCACAGTCGTTTGTTCGTTCGTTCAGAGACTCCTTGGATGGATTCGGACCGACCTAGTGCCGGCTTGAACGCTCTCGCCCGGAATTCGCTTCATTTTACTCGTGCTCGTCGCTCGATTTTTGTTGTGGAGTTTCAGTTTACGAGCTGATCCCTCTTCCATAGCATTGGGAGTGTTCTACAAGCGAAGTGTGGTTTATTTTCAATTCTATGGAGTGTTTGGAAAACATGGAGTTGAAGGACTGTTTCATGGCAACGTTTTAAGGACCCAGTTTGTCGGCTCAAATTGAAGAGAGGCCGAGAAAAAAATCCAAATCATCACAAGGGACAGGACTCAAAGAGAATTGCTGATTCGGAGCCTTTTGGAACCCCCCTCATGAAGTGAAGTGATCTGAAGTGAGAGAAAGAGAGGATTCTTTGGAACATCCCAGTGTGTCTTCATTTCAATCAAAAAGTTTTAGTAGGTGTAAGCCTGACAGTGCCCACATTTTTAGAGCCCAATTACACACCGAAAATGATTGGAAGAAATGCTGACCCTCGAGGCACGGTGCTAGAAAGTGACTAACCATCAATTACATGCCTATCAGAAGGTCTTGTCAAAGATCGTGCTGGAAGTTAGCCCTACAAATCCAAGTAAGAAACCTGTTTCCAACCAAGAGAAGAACCTTTGATTAAAAAGAGTATCTGAAGTGTGATGGTGGACGTTTATTGACGATTTTTGTCTTTTGTCACTTTGGTATTTATACAATTTAATGAAACAAATTCTCTCCAAGTTTCCCAAACAAGGTATGACCATTTTAAGCATCCAATTTCAAAGAGCAGTTGTAAAAGTTCGTTCTATCAGAATGAATGGGAATGACAATTCGCGACGACAACCCCCTCAAAAACTCCTCTTCTCATGCATGGGACACAATTTCCATGAAGCCCAAAGGCCATTCAATCATCTTTGGCTTGTAGAGTCCCTGACAGAGGACAATTGAATGAGCAAAAAACGAGTGGAGAGCAAGCTAGCAAGCACAAAAACGAGAACTGCAATCAATAATTCATTCAAGTGCCCTACATTCACTTACTTTGTTGTAGTTGAATGAACGTGAAAGAAGAAGAAAAAAGAAAAAAAAGAGTCAGGAGTTGATTAGCCTTAAGGTGCCAGGGTAATACCGTAATTGTAAGTGGTCCTAGAAGTTGAATTAGGCTGCTGTGACAAGACGCCATTTGGGAAGCTCTCCTCTCGTTTCCGCCAATTCCCAACTAAGAGAGACCATCAAACAACCGTTGCGAATGGCAAGTTCACATGCAAATTCATTCTAACCAACTTTGCTTTACCTTCAGCTCTCAATATGTGGCACTTTCCCAGATCTTTTAGAGCCTCATTCCTCGCGCCATAAAGGTTGGAGGGAGAAGAAAAAAAATATTTCTTGTTTCCAATCAATTTGCCTATTGTGTATCCTATAAAATTCCTTCCATCAACTCAATTGAGCAGGACGTGGGCTGATTTATGACCAATGGCGCTCACAGATTGGTCAGTGGCAGGCTTATCAACTAATAGCAGCTTTGGTAGGTGATGGAAAATCCATTAATCACAACACCAGGCAAAATATGAAACATTCTTAGCGAGACTGAGTGAGCTCAATGCGTTTGAGCAGCTTTCAGGGAATTGAATTTTGCCGTCGTTTTCAATTCTCGCCACTAGACCTCGTGACGATGGGGTGACTTCTCTGGGTATGTCATCGCTCATGCTAAGCTCAGGTAATCCTGGATGGAAGTGGGAAAGAAGAAGACCCCTGTGAATTGCCCTACCTCGCTTGACGGCTAGACACCGTCTCATTTTTAGTCAATGGAATGTTCTGAATTATGAAAAACCTGGAGACACCCCCGAGATTGTGTCTTGTGATAATACTAAAATGAAAGTAATCCTGCCTCGAGCCACCCGCCAAGCACGGAATGGTGCAAATTCCCTTAGATGGCTCTTTAAGACTTGGCTGAATATTGCGGAGCACACTGCATTGGTGGTCAACAAAAGTTGGAAAAGTTTTGGAAACTTGTTCGAAGCCCGTTTTTGTTGTTCATGATCAATCTGACAAGGCGTGTGATGAAGTGTTTTCTAATGAGTGGGAAATGTGCTGCGAAATGCGGGGGATTAGCCCGATAAATAGCTATAATTCACTGGATCCCGTGACCAATCGCAATGGCTTTGTTTCTCTCAATCCAGGTCTATGATTACTATGACGAGCTAATTCTGAACAGTTGTTCTTTTGAGCCTTCAAAAGCATCCCAGATTGGCCTCGAGTGAGTCGTCATCGTGAAACTTAAAACGACTTTATGCGAACTTCACGAATTTTCCGACCCCCCTTAGGCTTGAAAATGGGGAGCGATGGAATTCTGACGCTTGAATATGTTTCGTGGGTTCAGCAGACCTGTGGGATCTTGATTCATTTGATTAAAACGTGGCTTTTTGTGCAGTGACCGCGTCCATCACAAGAAAGAATTTTCGTCCCTCCTCACACGTTCCTCCGTAATTTGCCAACGCCCTTAATTTCTTCTGACACTGATTGGAATTCGAATGGCGTGTGCTAAGTCATCTTAAAAATGATGCCAAATGCATCGGCCACTCTGCCTTCAAAGGCTTAACAGTCTTATGCTGATGATTTTGAACTGGTTGTTGAATATCAAGTGAGGAAGCTGGTCGAGTCGAGTCCAATTATCTGTTGAAATGGCACCATCTTGGCCATCTGTTGAGGCAAGATTCCCAGAAACTTGGAAGTCAAGATAATAATCATGTGCAAAAGGCACTTCCTGCCGAGCCTTGTGCGTTGAAAAGCCCGAGAATTTGTTTTCTCAAGGAGAAATGAGCCAAGGAATTGGCGATATTTATGAACTGGCAATAAATAACAACGGGCGGATGGGTGAAGTGAAATTTCGTGTTCTGGCCTGACCCATTCCTTTCAGCTCAAGAGAGAAAGAGAGACCTGAATGGATGTTTTGCTCAGAATGAAAGGCTTCTTCTACGGCTGAAAACATCATCATTACTCTTGTATCATTACTCCGACACCAGCACTCCTTTGAGTTGCCCTGAGGCGATCGAACTTACGCGAGGAATAGAACTTAGCTAGCAAAAATTAGGGATCTGACGACTCACGGCTTGAATCGAGTCGGGTAATTTGAGAAAAAAAGTAATGGTTCATTAAGGGACTCAAGTTTACAGTTCAAAGCATTTGATATGAAGCTGAAAAAGATCGCCAGAGCACCCCAGAAACTAAACAAGTTGTTCTAGTAGAGCAACTCTGACAAGATATGCCACTGGTCTCCCTTGTCTTTTTACCCTTGGAGCTGATCAAGAGTTTGATATTTTGAGGTCTCAAGTATTGTTAAAGTTCTTTTCTTGAACTAAATGACAATCCCTAAGGAGCTATGAAAGAGGGAATACATCGTCACAGAATAAAAATTAAGTTACAAAAGCGATCTTTCAATCAAAAATACTGCGTTGTCTTTTGTAGGATGTCTGTTATTTCCTTTTCTAAACTTGCTAGCTATTTTTGTATTCACACTTTTATCGTTGATATTACTTTGTTCAATGACATGTAATGTGTTGATCAATGACCTTTTGACCATTGGCCGACGCACTAGAAGCTCCTCTTAAACACTCGGCTTATCTCTACATTTTGACTGGTATTGCTTTTACTTCAAGAACTCGTGTTTTGGGCGCGGGAAGGGTCCTACAACTTTTTTCGAAAATCTCTCTCTCTCTCTTTCTGCATGGACAGCGTGGATTGGAGAGGAGTTAGTGACTTGGCCCTCTGTCCAGGCACGGGATTTGCTTGCAATAATAATATGAGCTGATTAGAATCTCGAATCTCTTCAAGCGAATGCCTAAAGGGGTGGGAAGTGAAAATTGTACGTACAGTCAATCTACCTGTAGCTCTAGGTGCACTAATACCCAACCCAAAGTTGGACCAGGTTTTTGATGGTGATTGTCTGTTCATGAAAACCAAGCGCCGCCAAAAGTTTCCTACTGGAGTGCATTTTCCACCCGTTCAATATTCTAAAAACTCGGTTACCCCCCGCGGTTATCACCGTCGTTTTGGGTTGTGAAAAGATCCAAAGTGCCGTTCATGGCTAATTCTGGAATGGAAACAAGAAACGATGTAGTCCTCCCAAAGCCAATTTCGTTCCAAGGACATCGCACTATCTACATGTACATAGTCTGTTTCCAGAGACACCGACCGCACTTGTAGAATATCTTGCAGAAAATCGACCGCGTTTCGAAAAAATGTTCATAAAGGAGATCTTTCCCTGGAACTCTCGCCTGTCTGGAGAGTCTCTCCCAATTCCAAGTGTCTGCACAAATCTGCTCTGGCATGGACAGATCACTTCTTAAATGAAATCCTGTCTGTCGGAGAGACGTAGTGAAGTTTGAAATGGGGGTCATCAATTTGAAATGAAGAGTCACGAGAAGTTGAACCAACCCTGAAGAGGTCCGTTTCGGTTGAGTTTGGTTACTCACTTATAAAGTCCATTTTCCCTGGAAAAGGTCCCGTTTTCCCACCGCCCTGGTTCATCTCAAATCTAGGGATAAAGATCAGCCCAAAAGGGATTCAGTTCAAAATCTAGGGGCACTCTAGCTGGCCTTTACCCTCACAGACTCAGTGTACAAAAGAACCTTTTCGAGCCTTGCAGGTCTGGAACATTTTCAAATCCAGGCCTTTCCCATTATCGACATCACTTTGCAAAAGAAAGGTCGACCCATGGCATGGTACCAATTTCGAAAGGAAATTGCTTTTGCTCCAGTATGTTTAGGGTGTCTGCAGCCCATCTATGACTTCTTTTCCAAAATTTAACCTCCCATTGTTAAGCGCTAATGTTCCAATTCCTTGAACAAGAAGGCAACGACGAATCACGAGATAAAAGAGTGTTAGAATGAGGCGAGGAAATGACAATGTGCTCCTTTGCTCTGATGTCCATTCACTTGATTACAACGACTTGGCCACCAGAGACCGACAAAAAAGGCCAAAGCTGCAACTTTTTCTTCCCTACACGCTCAAGCTCGCTCTTCATCTCTCTTTCTGCCCTCCAGCTGACAGCTCTACTAGATGAAGTATATCAGCTCCAGAATAACGATGGAATAAATAAAACACCCATGTTCTTTAAACTTGAAGGAGTGGAACCACGTCCCTGGATCATTTCGATAATCTTTACATATTCAAACGCACGCGTTTGTATCCGTCATGAGAATAAATGGAAGGAAAAAGAAAATATTCATGTTCAATATCAAGATGTAAGCGGCAAAAAATTTATGTGAGATGAAAGCGACCTTTACATACATGGAGAGTGCTCACGCTTGTTGCCTTCAGTTTAAATCACATGGCTTGAGACAGAAATGGTCAAACGTGGCCCGCCGAGCTTGCAGGATATTCGTTTCAAGATTAGGAACCTTCGCACACGTAATCCCTCCAATTCATCTTCTGAGCTTGCTTGTGTCTCGTTCCCACCACTTCCTTCCTTCCTTCCCAGTTCAAGCAAAATACAATGCAGATAAAACTGAACGTCTAGACTTGCTTGCTTCTGGTTGCTCCTTGAGCTTGATTGCCAAGGAAATGTTCCTCCATTCTTCACCCAAAAAAATATTGGAAACGAATCTTCATTCATTCGCTCTGGGAACCCACCGACCTGGGACTTGAGCAATGGTCTCTTTGAGCATTAGTGTTCACGTTTTCTACTCCTCTTTCTCTCTCCAACCATGCTCCAATACCTTGAGTTGCTGTAAAAGGCTTGAACCAAGTGGATCCTGTGCCACTCAAAGGTCGTTCCAAAGCTTGGACCTGACTCTTCCTACAGGGAGTTCCAAAACGCAAGGCTCTTTTCTTTTAAAGACGAACTTTTCATGAAGGGCTAAAACAAGAGAAATGTGCTAAAGCAATACTCTTACGTGCTTTTGCGGGATGTAGTCTATATTTGCCTGTCAAACCGTATGTCATGCCCAAAGAGTTTTGACAAGCTAAGTATGCCTTTCGTGTTGCGTTGAATGAGGCAACCAGTTGGTGCCATGGATGTTCCATGCTCAATCATGCGTATTTATTTGGCACGACGTGGTTGGGAATCAACTCTTGCTGGCCTCGAGGACTTTGAGAGCTACTGGGACCTCCCAATGGTTTTCTGTAAATGCAGAGAGGGCTCCTCTTCGGCCTTCGAAATCAACCGCAAGCCAACGGGGGGCCATCTACATGAAAAAGGCCTTGCCCTCGATTTCCGCGCTCTTGTTTGACATTGAGAAGCCAAGAAGCCCCGAAAGGATGATGAATAATTGGAGCCAAAAAGTGATCCATTGATTTGGAACCTCCTCCTCATTTACTATGTATGCTCATCCGTCCTCATCTGATCGTGGCATAAATGAATACTCATACATATCTTGAGATTCTCATTCTCTGAGCTGCAGTGGTTTGAGGATTATGTGTGGTAATCTAAGACTTTAAGTTTTGATACCGGAATTTAAACTATTTCTGCATGTATATCGGTTTGCAAACAAAATATTCATTAGTGCCATTTTTTCTGGAACAATATTCAAGGCAACAGACTTGGTATGAGCCTTTTCTCATTTACGTTTCACATGGCACCTTTGATGGAATTCTCATGGAACAACAATGAGATCCCTCAAGAATGGATTTTCCCCCCTGACCCTATTTTTGGTCCAATCGACAAAGTCCCGGATGTGTGGGGAAAAGTCAAATGACCCTTTTTGGCATTGGTTTCTTACCCTTTGGTCTCTTTCATGGTTGGCCAATGGATGGGCGAGAGAGTGAAAAGGAACTTTTCTTGTGGCCAAAGGGGTGCTAGATATAAATCATAAAAAGTTATGGCATGTATGGGCGTATCATTCGCCATATATTCGGTTGAAAGCGCTTGACCTGCTTTGTTCCAATACCATTTTTTCGGAGAGGGGATGTCTGCGTTTTCAGCCGTGCCGTTATCTCCTCTGTCCAGATTGAAAAGGAACTGTTCTGTGCACACAATTTGGCCAATAACTTTTCCCAATTGCATCGGGACCGACGAGATAAAAAAAATCCCCTAAAATGTAGGATCTGCTAATTGGATCAAAGGCCAATGGAGTCATCCATGAATTTACGAGGATCTCCCATTACGATCTTCTCTTGTAGTACGCTCTAAAATGGGCATAATACAGTACCCAATGCATGTGGAACGTGGAACACAGCAAAGGATATCAAGTCTCGTTTTCGTTCACGAGCTGTCAGTCCAATAATCAACAAAAACATGGAACTGACTTTGTCCATGAGCTTTCTAGGAGGCAGAAGCGGATGCGGAAATGGCCAAGCATGACTTTATCATATCGTGGTCTCTTGGGAATAGACAAACTGCGAGATATAAGGGAGGGGAGGGGGATGAGGAAAGGCTGCTTGCCTCTTTGAAACCTTAGTAAGTCCTCCGTAGGCGCTCAGAGGTCTCCACATTGCTCTGCTATATCGACCATTTCCATATCTTGCTGTCCAATCCTGATATCATTACATTACTATCAAATGTCGTTGAGATCCGTAGCAGACAAGGGAGATCGAAAATGGGATGAGGGGGTCAGGTCAGGAAACGATAATCAGGCCGCTCATATATTTGCCGAAGACTAGAGACTCTAAGGAGAGAAGCGCAATGACTAGAGATCATGAAAGAAGTGTCCGCAGAAAACATTATGCCATGTTTAGAAAAAAATGGCCAAGGAAAAGATGGTGATTTTTTTCGCAGAATTTGAGCATACAGACCTCAGGTTGGGCGTCATTCTTGAATACAAAATAATGATTTCATGAGTCAATCAATTTCAAAAATACTTTGGCCAAATGTACCCGAAACTGTTTTCTTCAATTGATATTAGTTTTGTTTGAAGAGTCGTGCTTGGTTTGATATGGGACTGTGTTGCAGTAAGTGACAACCCTTTTAAGCTCGTCCCACCCAATTAATTATGATCGTAGCTATGCAAATTCAATAGCGTATTGGAATGTCTATCTCCCGAGGAGTGTACTCGATATTACTTCGAAAAGATAGCTTGCCCCAAAAAGGGGTGTGGAGCTTTCAAAGGGGTCATTCCAACCTCGAGTCGAGACAGTGGAAGTAGCTAATAGCTTCATTAGCATAAGACCATTAACTGGCCAGAATGAGTGGAATTTTACGTCTCGATGTCGTCGAAAATAGTTTCTCAACTACCGTTGTCGTGCCTGCTTCCACGAACTTGCTTGTAGTTCAGAAAGAGTGCAGAAAGGAAGCACAAAGACGTCTTCGTTGAGCCTTCCATCTCCAGCCAAAAGACATCGCTTGCTATCCCAATCCATGAAATTGAGGAAGACTTCTTTGTCGACTCCACATACGTGTTTACTACGCTACGACACAAGTTCACATTCATACTGGGAAGAAAATGGCCGAGACATGCATCCACTCGCATAGTTAATGACAAATCGCTTTTTGTAGAGTGTGTTGTTGCTGGCTCGTCAAAATGGCCGAGTCGTTCATGCTCTTTGTCTTTGTTTCCTTTCCCCTTGATGTTCTCACAAGATAAAGAGAATTGTAATATTGTATTTAGTAATTCGACAATCCCAAGCTCGCTCTGCCGAATGGGCCAATGCTTGAGGCCAATATTTTCTTAAAAAGACATCTTGATGGTTGAGGTAGTGTCCGTTGTTATTGCTCAAATAGATTTGATGTGCTTGTCCTTAGTTGACATCCCAGGGACAAAGTTCTTGAGTTTTGTTCGGTGCCCGAAAAGTTGTCGCAAGAACGGGCAAATACTCTCGACAAAAACGAGCACTACTACAACATCCACAACAGCCGATTGAATTACAAAGTGACTTTGTCGTCGTCGTCGTCAGGTTGAGCGAGGTGCTCAACTTTCTTCAGGTTCATAATGGAATCTAATGAAGGCAATGAGAAGAATTGATGTGTCGCATTTTTTGGGAGGCCATGCCATTTGTGGGCTTGTGGGCGGGTAAAAATCGAAATGAACCCCAATGTCATTCTGGATTCCAAGTTTTGAGGAATACGAATGAATGCAAGAGGATCTTTTCAATCAAAACATTCAATTCGCTCCAGTGACAAATTCAGGAAATCAGTTTTAACACATCATGCAATGAAGATAACTGAATGAAAAGAAGAACAAGATTTGAACTAGATTTGACCGACAAACGTGGGAAAGGCTTATTTAATTCATTTCAAAGAAGCCGAAACTTTGGTCTTGTCTTGCAAAGAAGACAAATGGAAAAGTCTCTTGGATATTTCATTGTTCTGGCAGCGATAAATCAACCGACGAACTCGAATAACTGGTAAAAAAAGACGCTCAGTGACAGAAATGAATGAATGCATCTAGTCAAGTGAGCCTTGGTTGAGATCAACTTGCAAGTTCCTTTTGGAAAAGAGACGATCCAAAAGAAGGGTCCAATTTCGTAGTCAGTTCAGGCGGAAAATCCCCACGGAATACAAGATGTTCCAGCAGTTTCCACTTGCTTTCTATAATGCGGGTGTGACATTTCTTTTCTTCAAAGACTTACGAAGCCTGGAAATTGTCAACCTTAGGAAACGTAAAAGAAACCAATTCATCCGTGGTAATAATTACTGATGAGTTTCGAGTTGTCAATTCTGCCATGCTTGACTCAAAATTTACGTCTCTTGCCTTTCGAAAATTGTGATTATGTCAAGTATCTTGACACAAAACGTAATCAACGTTCAATATGGCAACACTATGCCAAAAATCTAACTCGGAAAGCATTAGCAGTAAATAAACAGCCTCGGATATTGGATCAATACAAAAGCTAGTGTTTAGTTGCCAAGCAAAGCTTATGTGCTCATATAAAGTTACATTATTACATTTTATATTTACATGTAAATCTTATCAAACATCATTTTTTAAAATCTACATTGCATTGAAAACACTTCAAAAAACAGCATGACGAGTAGTTAGTTTCATCACCAGGGCCACCAAATTTTGGAGAAAAAAATGTAGCCGAAAAATAAAGTATTTTATGTAATCATTTTGAGAAATAATGTAACAAAATCGGAGTTTTTGGTAATTTTACCAACACTTTACCGACTAATTACAATAGAAACAGCCCTTTTCTTATACTCCCTTCATCTGTTAGTCTTACTTCATAATTTGGAATAGTTGATAAACTAAATACCTATCGTTGTATTTGTAATAAATCTTCTCTGCTTCTTTTCTTATTTTAATTTTGCCATCCTTTTTGTCAGATCTTTATCAAAGAAACGGGCATTGCCCGTTTTTTTTTTTTTAAATTTTTCCAACTTTGTAATTTTGGACAAAAATATTGTAATCTATAATTTAAAAGTATCTGGTGGCCCGAAGATAAATTAAATGTTTTTGGTTCAATTATAGTATACTAACTCGTATGTTTTGTCAACAGAAAGGCACGCTACCAGCACGTTCGTAATGCTGAATTCAAGCGTATTTTGAGCATGTAAGGGCATTATTAAACTAAATTTAATATATATTTAATGCAATATTTAACGTAAAAACTAGCTTTCACTGAAGTTTTCTATTTTATTTTAGAAGCCTGAGAGCATTAAGAAAAGCCTAAACAGGGTGCAAGTCGATTGATGTAGCCAGTAATAAATAAAGGAAGAAAAAGGTAACGCGCTTTATTTTAGATTTGTTCCCACTACTAGAACTAAAAAATGGCTGGTAAAATGATGACATTTTACTCCCACTATACTTTGTGCTGCTCTCCCTATTTGAACTACTTTGGTTTGTACTTCCCCACATACCCTCAACAATTCCCTTTTTACTTTCGAATAAACTCTGAAATTGGAAGAGCAAGTTCCAGCAGATGTAAGTTGCCAAGAACTTCTTTAACTTCGTTCAAGTCACAACAGAACTCTGAAAATCTTGATGGAACGTGATAGTTTCCTTTCCAAATGCCCTCGACTTCATCATCCATCAATTCAAGCCCTTGGGGCCATCTAGTCCGAATGACACTTTCGAATTTGAGTTGGGTACTTGCTTGCAAAAGTGCATTCAAAGCGTACTCGTTCGCTCGCTCGCTCATGCACTTTACACACACCATACAATCATCACCCACGAACGAAATACCGCGGTGCTATGATTACTTACGGAACTATAAAGTGCATGAGGAGGTACAAAAAAGAGTTTGCCTCGAATCTTGCAATGCTTTGGGGTTCGTTTGGTTTGCGGGGACAATTGAGGGGGGGGGGGAGGTCGACCAAGATGGGGCCCGATAAATTGCATTACTTCATCCAAAAGTGTGTTGCGTGTGCCACGATCAATACTACAGCATTCTTTTTAACTGACATTCTGCGGATCATTCTCCAAAATACGAAGAGATATTTTGGACAAGAGGGAGCGAAAAATGAGGGTGCGAGTTGAAGTGTCGAAAACAAAGATGTCATCGATCGGAAAGAGGGCCCAATTTTTGGACTAGCCAAGCCAAAAAAAGCGGTTCTGGTCAGAAAAGTCGTCAAAGATTATCACGATAAGCCCTTGGAATGTGCAAGCTATGCTCATTGTTAGGATTATTCGGGAAAAAAGAGGGGAATGACGTAGACGAGAGATCTCATCAAGATAATGAGAGCGATTGCCCAAGGAGGAAGAAGACGAAAGAAAGTCATTGCAATTGCTTCTTCGAGAAATCCCTCCCTCCCTCCTTCCTTCCTTCCTCCTTCGTTCCTGCAAAGACAAATCGATCCAATGTTAAGCGATTAATGCCATTACTGACAAAGACACAAACCAGTACGGTTTATGACATGTTATTACTAACAGGAAAAAACCATTGCACTAATGTACCAAGAGCCACAAAATGTCTATGGACGAGGAGGTTTGCGATGAAAATTTTGTGATTTCTAGTTGGAACAAAGCAATTGTGTTTTTCTGCGAATGAGGCCTTTTTAATTTCCAATTCAAGTGAACTTCGGTATCAAGAGTTAACCTCATAAATCATAATTCTACATAGACTGAATGAAGTGGGAATGTTTAGCATAACAGGGCGGGCTCATTCTTTTTATGCACTCTTCATTTCATAGATTTAAGAAAGCGTAGCGTTTCACTTCGTCATTCAATTGAGTTAATATTTGAAATGCGAAGTCAAGTCACAAACGACGTCCCGTTTGCAAAAAGACGCGCTTAATTTAAATCCTTCTCGAAATCATAATTGTCATTGCTGGCCTCTTCGTCCAGAGAATTCAGTTGTTCTGGAATGTGGGCACTGAATTGCGATCCATCTGTGAATGTAGCTGTCAATGACAGAAGGGTCCAACTTCATCATCTGATTCATGACTTTTTTCTTCTCTTTCCGTGTTTTTAGGCGTCGTACTTGAGGAAGGTGACCGTAACTCTCGAGGCTTTTCTTGGCTTTTGGACCTCTTCTGAGAGGTCGGCTCATGAGGAGATTCGGAGATCACCAAGCTATAACTTTATTATCAAGATCGATCTTGTTTATGTTGGCTGTTCTTCGTTCTCCGGAAGTCTGCGTTCAATCACCATCTTAAGCACGATCGATGAGATCACAAACAAGACGATGTTTCTCGAGTTTTGTGGAGCCCACAAAAAATGTGGAACAAATAGTGACAGCATGGTCAATCTCGAGTGATACATCTGGATAAAAAGAAGAAAAAGACGAAAAACCCCTGTTTTCGTTCCATTCAACTCTCGTCATGTGTTCCATCCGAGCTTACTTGTGCCACTACTCTGAAAAACAAACACAATGATGGTGATGAGCCGCACATTTCGTCGATTGGGGGCCAAATGTCCGTTCGTTTGGCTGACATATTGCTTGATTTTGGGACTACTGTCGCTCAATTTGGGCGCAAGCTCGTTACGAACTCGACACAAGCACAATTTACAATCGGACTTTCTGATCACGTTTGCCAATGCCACGGTCTATTTGGGCTGTCATTTGCCCCAAGAGCAGATCCTGTGGCTTCACAATGGGGAACAAGTGTCTGGGATTGAATACACCGTCAAGGAGGTCAAAACCAATGTGATTCACGGATTCGTCGAGGAAACCGTCAAGCCCACACACGGCAGAAGGTGAGAGACAATAATGATGATTAATTATAGGAAATGTGGTGATTTGTACGAATTGAATTGATAAATGAGAACCAAAGTTTGAAAAGAAGCGAATATAAATGCTAAATATGAAGGAAAAGAACAATAAGGTACAAACATTTGGAAGAAAAACACCACCAAAAGGAAAAGGAGATCTAGTAACTCAAGATATGAAGACTTACAGTTAAATGAATCTAAAAAGTATATTTCTAAGTTTTTATAATAGAGTGTTTAATAATTGAACAATATTGTGCAATATTTTCAAATTTACTTAAACAAAAAAAAGCCCAAAAAATTGAGCCAAAAAAAACATAGAAAGCTGTGATTGGGTAAAATAGATCAATAATGAACGCATCAACTTTTTCCGTGAAATCCAGATACGGATAAGTTTATTCTTATGGAGTTTCTCTATCTCTAAGTGATCATAGTGAAAGTTTCCCACTTCCCACCACAGCAATCAAAAACTTCCCTTGAAAATGTAAATCCAAAGGCCCAAAGATTTCGTGTCAAGGTTATGTGGATATATTCAGTATGCAAGTTATGACGAAGACTCATTGTTGAAAGCGAGAACAGCGTCGTTGGCTTTCAATTATTCAGAACCATCCAAGTGTTGGGGGAACAAGGGGCCCCTTTCTCATCTTGATGGGGATTCCTTTCTCTCTTTTGTGCTTATGAATGTAGGCCTTTAAATGCCACCAACACGCATATTGTTCAAACTCAATGTCGGACTAAAATAGAGCTTTTGAATGGTTGTCCGAAGGGGATGTTTGAATTGAAGCTTAAATGGTGCCGTTGAAGAAAACCAGATCCGCCTTCGTCTTTCTACAGTAATTGTATATACACAATGAATTTGTGTGGCTTCAGATGGTCAAAGAGGATCAGAAAAAGGATTACCATTTCATGGAATTCCGAACAAATGCTTCCTTTGTTTGTGTTCTATTGCTTGTTTCCCACCGTCGAGAAAACTTTTAATTGGGTCTGGTTCGAAAACAAACTGGACATTGATTTACACAATGACATCTAAAACTAACATGGAGTCGGGAAAAATAAGTTTCGTAAACCGATGGAAGACAGTGAGTATCTGAAGTTGCCTTTCCTTTGATTGACAGAAGAGGCGTCAAAATCGGTAATTCGGCAAAATAAGCAACAAGGTCATTCTCAATTAGATTGAGTGTTGTTTGTAGGAACTAGAATGATCGATTGGCTCTTAGTTATAATAGAAGCTCATAGAAAAACAGCCTCAACTTGGGCTTTTTTGAATATTTACGTGTTTGTCGTTGTCGCCATCCATCACCAAACCATGAAATTCAAATTAAATGGGATTGTCTCAGACAATTTTGCACCTGAGAAACACTAAAATTAGCGCCTGTCAATGTAAACAATGACCAATGTGTGTTATTGACAAACACTGGATAAACCTCAACCTCAGATTACACCCATATGCAATTATTTAGTCAAAAAGAATCTTCAGAATCTTGAGGACTTTTTACATCGAAGTTGGCAACAGTTTTGAGGTGTCACCGCCCAAAAAGTGTCGGCATTTCAAGGGCTAATCAAAAAGAGACTAATAGCTATGAAGACCATCCATGACTTTTCCGAGAATTTTTGGACCCAGCAAAAATAATCTCAAAATCCATATTTGGGCGCCTACTGCTTACGAACTCATAATACACATATCGTTTGACGTTTTTAGATGTAGGGCAAGGTCGCAGATTTGGATATTCTCTAAGTGCTACTGTATGCATCTATGAATAGCGTGCCACCACCTGTTACCCAGTAGGTGTTCCAATAGGCTATGTAAATATCCTGAATGTGCTTAGAAAACTAAGCCGAGTGGAGAAACTACGAGTACATAATTTGCTCCAAATTGTTACTGTAGCGTGTCCCGAACACTCGAGTTTTAGCCACAACCGGAAATAGAGGCATGCAAGGCATCGATTAAATTGTTCTCCTAAATTGGCTTTCTACACCTGCCAACCTTGAACAATGGCAAACATCCCAAATTTATGGACATGGACTCGCTGAACTCAATGCGGAATGCAGTCTACAGAAGGGAAATGTTTTATTGTCAAAAGCGCTGTCGAAAAATCTGCAATAACAACTGGACGGGACTTAAAAATCCGCTTTCGAAGCAAACTCACTCCGAGGCCCTCAGCTTACATTTTCAATTTTTGGATGAGACTCTTTATCAGTCAAATCTGAGGCTATTCTTAGCTTCATAATTCCTATCATGTGACGCTAAGACATATCATTGGACAAAAGAGCCCTGAAACGTATGGAGAATCTCTTACCATGGGTCCTAAAAAAGAAACTTTTTACTTAGAAGCATTTCGCTCAAATACTTTGTGGCTTTTGAGTCTTCGTAAGATGTGTAAAAGTGGCTTATTGCACCATTTGAAACAAGCTTTCAGCCCTCAAGATGTGAGCGACATTCTCTGAATTACGCTCTCCACGTACGTCGTTCTCACACTCGTAACCTTAGACAGTTGAAGTTTAATAAATATGTAAATGAATTACGGAGAAACACTGACTCCCCCGGTTTTAGTCCGTTTAACAGAAGAGATGATTTGCCGGAAGATGCATCTCCTGTCACGTACTGCACCTGTTACCCATTCACGGGGAGAGGGTTAAAATATTGTTTTCCTTTGACGCATCAGTACACTGGAAATGAGGCATGAATTTTGAAGCTTCACCAACTCAGTAATAGCTCCCACCAAAGAGCTACACTTTAGAATTTTCATACCTGGTCCACATTTAAAGTATGGCATCAAAAATTCAAAAATAGGACGGACGCTTATCAAATACCTTGACTATATTGTTATTTTGCCATATGTATTATTGCATGAAGTTCATATTGATTTTCTTAATGTATGTACTACGTAGTAGTTTTTCCGGTAATGGTGACGATGTGAGGTCCGGACGAAACAACAACAAAGAAGCATTGCCCGATACATCCAAATCAATAGTTTCAAATTGTGAAATGGCAAATGCCATGGATAACACTTCACATTTAAAACATGTTCTTCTTTCAAAAGAGAAGCAAAAACATCCCTAGTTATTGCCCTAACAAAAATACTTGATTACCAGATTCTCAATTTACAGATTCCAGACTATCTATGAGTATTCTTAATCTCACATTCATTCTTTGGAGAAAATCTAGAACGTCTGAATTCCTTTAAATCATTACTTTTGATTTCCAAATTTGTTAGCTCAAGTGCCACTCATGGTATGATTCAATACCTTTCCGTCAAACCAAATATGGCCTTTTCCTTGATGTTTTTTGGCATGACTGGTCCGAAAAATTCTGGCAACACTGGTTCTCTCTTTCGTTCGGACCTCACATCGTCACCATTACCGTTTCTACGAGGTGCCGAGTGACGTCTTTTCAAAAGTTCAACTCTCACGGAAGAAAGCCAAGGCAGATTTGCATTAGCGACTTGGCAAGTTTCCGTCCCATTGCGGGTGAATTTAGATTGAGACTTGGGAAACAGTTTGGTAAAGAAAACACTTTACAGGCTTGTGCATTGACTTTAAATCCCTTGCAATCTTCAGTTCCATCTGGATATCTACTTGGAGTTCCCTCTACTAAATCTGTTCGAAGGGCCAACCAAAAAAGGGGCCCTCAAGAGATTGTGATAAAATATGGGAGCGTTCCATTTGCTGCAAAAGGTCCTTGCTCCATTTCCAAATTCTCACTCAATTCATTCTCGCGTCTCCCCTTGTAATTGAAGGTTTCAAACCTAACGCTCATTGTGAGGAAAAAGCATGGAAGTCTTCATAATAGGGTGTTAATGAAGGGGAAAAGACCGTTTATTGACTGAGAGCCCCCCCCCTATTTCCTGGCTATTTGAATCTGGAGGGAAAGGGCACACGACAAGGTCTTTGTTTGGCGCCTTTGGGAAATTTGCCCACTGAGGACCTTACCAAAGTTCCTTTTTATTTTATCTTTCTCACAGATCAAGGGGACTGAATGCTCTGTTGGGTTGGAGTTTCCCTTGTGGCCTCTTTTCCATTGGAGCAGAAATTAAAATGAGTCCAAAGGGAGTGCTGAGGGAGCAACGGGTTCCAAGTGTTCGTGGAACACATTTGACTGACGTCTTTTCGAAATTAATTGTTTTTGAACACACGAGAATGAACCCTAGTTGTTTAGAAGCGAGTCAGCTTACGGTGTCTCTAATCATAACCGCTATTGGTGAAACAATGACTGGAAAAACCTTCGGTTGTTCAAATAAGAAGTTCTTGAGCGTTTTTTATTCGTTCCCTTTTCGACCCATTTAAGTTGTCCCTAATGGTCAAAGTTTTTTCTCCCGCCCTCTCTTTTTCCCTTCTCTCCCCTTGCATGGATTACTTTTTATCCCAGGCAAGTTTGCCATATTTTCTGGAACATGGAACCATTCCTGGAACCCTTCTTGTCATTACATATTGAGGCTTAGTCAAGTTCGCCTTGCTCGTGCTTTCCCATCGAGAAATGTGGTTTATGCATTGTTATTGGGTCTTGATAAAGAAGGGTGATCATCTTGATCGTTGAGATTTCCACGGTGGTTCCATGGACCGTCGAAGTTGGTTGGTTGGTTTCTTCCCTTTTTCGACGTTTTGAGGGAAGATCTCAGATTTGTTTTTCCGTCCCAAAAATAGCCCTAATCCGTCAAAAGAAGACAAATTGCATCAAATGCAAATGGTTTCATTTGAAAACAGTAAGGGAATGCTATTTAATGCCAGGAAATGGAAAGAAAAAAGATGCAAAGGTCAGAAATGATGTGAAGGAAGAACCTGACAAATGCTGATAAAATATGCTCCATTAGGACACAACTGTTCAAGGCGGAAGAGCTATATTTGATAAATTTGGTTTAGCAATTGGAAATGCTCTTTTTATGTATAAGACCTCGTGAACATGCTACGAATGGATATTAATGGCAGTTTTACCTCCGACGATTTTTAACCCCTAAGCGTGAGAAAAGTTCCCATCCTTTGCGATTTGACCCATTTCCAAACCATTTATGTCCATTACCAGTTTGTGTTTTTGTAGCTACAGACTAAATGATCCTTTTACATGAACCCAAAGCTTATCAAGCCATCAAGATTTGATTGACAGACTTCATATGCTTGGGAACCTAAGCATATTCATTAGCTAGTCGCCTCAACCAACGAGACATATCGATCTCTGGCATTCTCCTAAGGCCCGGAAATCAAGGCAGCCCCCTCGTTTCCTCGTGAAACAACACGCAATCGAGCCTAACTGCTATCTTCTTACATATTATTGGTTGCGGCCCTTTTTTTGGCTCGCTCCCAAGGCATGTTGTAATTGGACCGTAATTAGTATTCAGACAGCATCGAAGCCCACGAAGCCTTGATCCAAACTCCGAGACTCGATGGGTGGATGGATGAATGAATGGATGGATGCCTGTTTGTTTACCCTATCGGGATCGTAGTTATAGCAATGACCTAGTTCGCAATGGCTCCGTGAACGGACTTCTTTCTGGCCTGATGTCGCCAAGGGCTCATCAGTCCAAAAAAACGGAGATCGTGATCGACTCCGTTATTGAATGGCAAGATTTGTGAAGTAGAAGTATGGATGTACTAGTTGGAGTGGCAAGCTTTTGGGTCAGTTGCCCGTCCAAGCACGACGAGATGAAGCGAGAAAATGGGGCGTGACTCACTTCTGCGTTATTGTTCAACGATGATCGATGAGCCTCTAAGTGAGAGGGACCAATTGACAGCGTTTGATGAACTCTCTTGCACAATTCATTCCAGAAATCCCCAAAGTCACGTACGTCTTTTGTGCTCCAAAAGTGAACGCCCAAAGGCAGATGAGCATTTGCATTATGGTGCGTGGTCAAAATAGAGAATTTCGCCCTCCTCGATGTATTCCAAGATTTTGGCATAGTCGAACCGACCATTTCGGTTTGGTTCAGTAACCAGCGGTCGTACCAAAATTTCATTGAGGTTCCTCAACAATGAAGGAAAATTGTAAATAAATTTAATATCGAAAAACACACGAAGCTCTGCAGCCTGAAGAACAATTACGAGAAAAAGTAGAGTTTCCAATTTGTCGAGCTAAATTGGAAGACAAGACAAAAAAAACTAACGCTCGGGAAAGGAAAAACGGAAAATTGGAAATTGGACATCATTGGAACGGACATCACTGCAAATATGTCTGGCTTGACGTGAAATGGCCTAAATAGCGATAGTGGATCGATCGGTTGAAGGCGGTTGAAAGCCATAAATTATTTGGGAAATCTTGCATGAAAGCTTTGAAAATATTGGACTTTGCCACCGTTTGAAGTGTTCCCGAGCTTTCAAGTCTATCGGAAAACTTTCAATTGATACCACCATTCAAAGCATTGGGTCTCCGGACATTCGGTGGGTTTTCGAGGGGAGCACCCAAGACACATTCAAACACTAAAGCCTATTTCCGTCCATCAAAAAAATGTTCCCTTAAACGGAGACGCCATTTGGAACTTTAAGAAGACTGAAGATCTCCATTCGAGACCTGGAAAACTTCGCTCATTGCCTTAATCTCCCAAATATGGATGGAACATTGGAACAATTTGTGACGGGTTTTGAAGTTTCAAGGAAAAAAGGCATTATCGGAATTGGGCACGACCCCAAAGAATCTTAATAATTCAGGCATAGGGCGTAATTCTTATTCCTTTCATGGACCATTGAAATGTTATTCTACACAGCTCTCCCACTTCGTGGAATAGATATTTACGGACACACATGTACGTACAGGGCTTTAAGGGGTTCTGAGGAGGAAAATCTCATTAAAACTAAATTGCAGGGAAAACCGAGGTTGCGGATTATGTCCCCGAAAACTGGCCCCTTCTCGGTTACCATTAGGTGGAACCAACGTTGGGCGCCAACCCTTCTTCTTGCTTGTCTTGTCTTAGGGGGGAAAGGAAATCTCAGAGGGGAATGGTGTAAATCAAAATAGGAGAAGAACTTGTTTCAAAACATGTTCTCTTGAAATTGGACTAACGTAAAGGGAAAAGGAAAGGGGGTGGTGGGGGGTGAAATGAGGTTGTTTGTTCCAAATGCGGTGTTGGATCATGGAAAATTGAAGGTGAGAATATTTGCACACACTTAGGCGACGAAGGCTCGCGGCATTTGAGAAATATGGTGCAAACATGTCATTTGCATTCGTATTGAGAGTCCCCGCACTTTTCTGGCAAGTTCCCTTGTCAATGTTCCAAGTTCCCGACCACCACCCAAACCATCTTAGAGGTTTGAGGTTTCATACCACGAGAAACCATCCACCACATGCTAATACTCTGGAAGCAAGAAAGAGGAGAATAAAACCCACACTGTTAAAGCGGTGTACAGTATTGCTGAATGACACTGACAGGAACAAAGCTGCCGATTCTCGTTCCAAGCTCCATCTCAAAGTATCCCCGTGGCGATCAGTTTCCTGTCAGTGGGACAATGTCTTGATATGAAACCACTAATGGTCTCACTCTGTAGGAGGTGCACATTGCACAAGATCTGGGATTTGTATTAGGGATGATGTGGAAGAAAAAGACCTGGTCTGGTGGGCCTCTTATTGAGCTCTGTTTTTCTTGTGACGTTCCAGGTTTCGCTCCGAGTACCTACCACAATCTGGGCGCCACATTTTGGCTATTCAGCCGGTGATCGCAACCGACATTGGGACTTGGACCTGTCATGCATTGCAACAAGATACTCATTCAAACAGCAACAATGACACATCTTCCACGAAAACCCGACACCAGCACCTACGTCAGAAATCGGCCTTCGTGGACAGAAAGCATAATGAGCGGGATAGTTGGTCCCTTATCGTTCTTCCGTCCCTAGAGGAGCCCCATGTCTTTAACGGGGAAGGAGAGAAACGGTACGCAAGCTCTTCAGTGAGGTTGATGGGATCCACTCCATCTCTGTCTCGAGGGCTCCCCTCTCCGCCCTCCAAACCCGCCCCTTCTTCCAAACAGACAACAAACCAAAGGACTGATGACGAGGGGCCAGAAGATGAGACTGCTGTGATAACCGTGCAAGAGGGTGATGAATTAACTCTTCTCTGCGCCATGCTCGTTAAGCTCAAGAACCAGAGGGAGGCCTCACTCAAGTGGAACTCTCCCTTCTTTGATACGTCTAGTCAATTTTCCAAGGAGTTCTTTGTTCAAAACAACGCCGATCTCAAGGCGCTAATATCCGTGGTCACGCTGAGTCGAATCGAGCGTGAAGGCAATAAACAGGATGTCGCTTGTCAGGGTGTCGGGAATAGTGATCCTTTGGAAACTGCTTTGACGGTCCTGGTCCAGTATCCACCGACCTTCACCATAAGTCGAACCCCCCGATTCGGCGTCCCCATACTTAGCGGGATGACAGTGGTTCTGGAATGTTTTGCCGATGTTCAACCCCAAATGACCGGTTCATGGCTGAAGGATGAGTTCCCCATGGAGTCGGTCAACGGGTCCTTGATCATTGATTCTGTCTCGAGTGAGGATGTGGGTTGGTATCAATGCTACATCAACTATAATGGCGAGGAGTATTCTTCCATTGGCTATTTCCTCAATGTCAAAAGCCCTGAGCTGCTACCCCAAGATTCCCCGAGGGAAATTCAGTCTGCCTTGTCACAAAACATGTCGGAGGCGTCATTTGCCTCACTGAAAACCTCCGAACGTCCATCGCAAGACGCTCTGGACGTTGTGGCCAAAAATGTACTCTATTCAGAGCGGAAAAATTGCTCCAAGGCTCTTTTGAGCCTGATGTCAGAGGAGCGGTATCGCCAACCTCGTATTCATTCCCTCAACAACCAGAGCCATTGGCAATTAGCTCTGGACTCATCGATCTCACTGTCATTTGAGGTGTGTGCCAATCCCAAACCCTCAAGATTGTTCTGGGCCACGCCTGTCTTCACATTGAGGCCAGGCCAGCAATCCCCCGACTTGAATTTAGTTGCTTACAATGTGACAAGATCCAAGGACAATGCCACGTGTCTTGTGGTGACCCTGGAGGTCAAGAAATTGAATCGAGCCCTCATGGGAGAGTACATTCTCGTGGCCACCAATCAGTATGGTATTGAGGATGGGATGATCCTGATAAGCCAATCTCATAGTGGTCAGACTGGGATCTTGAGGTCGTCCAATTTTGGCTTGATCATTTTGGTTCTGCTTCTCAACGTGAAATATTAAGACATTGTTAATCCATTATTCCTTCAGTATATCCAATAAAATATCAAACTTAAGACTGCTTTCGTGTCGCTTTTAATCACGTTCAATGCCATGGTATTTGTGTCGATATGTTTTTAAATATTGCGCAAGAAATTTGTATAATTATGACGCAACCTTTGCCATTTTATTGAGGCACACTGCTTTTTGCCTCGCAATTTGAAAATGTCTCCAACCAAGAGCTCAATCACTGAGCAATGGCGTCAATATAGATCTTATCTTGGCTTAAATTGACATGTTAGTTTCAGAGGATCGATTTGGGTTCCATTTTCTGTCAACCTGTTTCGCTCATTCCTCTTATCTTGAACAGAGGTGGAGACGAAAAAGCATGCGAAGGAAGCATTCCATCATACGTGGTCATCCACAACCCATTTGAATGTATTATTACTGTACTGAGACTGGGTCCATTTTCTTAATCTGAACAAGGGTTTGAGTGTGTTCATTTGTGGTCGCGAGATGTGTGTAAATGCTTTCCCATGTCTTGAAAGATGTCTTGCAGAGTTTTGTCGACGGCAGCTGATCACTTCTTCCTCAAACTGAAAGTGTTTAAGAAAGCCAAATCAAAACAAATCCACATTAGGACCTGCTCAAAATTATGCTATTTACAGTGCTCTACTTAACCGTGTGTTACGCGACGGTGGATCTACCGAGTGTGCTTGGACTCGGAGGAATTAATTATAAACAAGAATTTGGTCAAGATCTCTTTCCCAATGGGATCTACATGGGTCAAACTGTGACAAGTGAGGGACACGGAAACAAAATTCCACACGGCCAAGGAACATTCCTCTTCAATGATGGAACAATCGCTTATTCCGGATCCTGGTGGAAAGGTGGTCAACGTTTTGTATATTTACTTAGATAGTCATTTCTTGGTGAGCACAAGGGTCAAAATTGTTATATGATTTGTTTCCTTACAAATACATAGGGTTTATGCACGGTCAAGGCACAAGATTCATGGAAAATGGACAATATAACTATACTGGGAACTTCCATTACAACGCCATGAATGGGGAAGGTCAAATGTTCTTCGCCAATGGATCCCATTTCTCGGGCCATTTTCGGAACAACCGACTCCACGGTCCAGGAAATATGACATATTCCAATGGCGATTACCGGATAGGCACCATTCAGGGAAGACTTTAAATTCATCCTAGAACGCGATCCTTTGAGAAAAAAATCTTTTCGGAGAACACCAATCTATTTTTAAACGACAAAAATCAAGATTTATATCGCTTTGGTCACAGATGGACGAAGTCTGGAAAAAGGACGAGTCTCCTTAAAAGGCTTCTAAGTTCATCCCAACCCCCCAAAAAGAAGGAAACAAACCACTCAGGGAAGCAAGTTTGGGGCATCTGCTTTCACAAGCCTCTCCTTTGAGATCAAGGTTTTATTTTTTTCTTGGTCGTTTTTTTTTTTCAATTTCAAGGGGGAGAAACCTTTTAAATAAAATGAAGAGACATCGTTTAAGGCGTTCAGTTTTAGTTAAGAGCTCTTTGGTCCATCGCATTTTTCAATCAAATTTGTTTTTTTTTTCACATCTCAATGAAAATGCGATCGTACTTCTGAAGTTAAATTTTAAAGATTTTAACAGTGTGTTTCCACCGCTTCTATTGTACTGTTTTTACTTTTTTGTACCGCAATCGACTCATGTACTCCTATAACTAAAAAATTGTAATATTGTAGATTACATAGGTAAAACGGATGAACAAAAAGAACGTAGACAATTTTTAAAAACTTTTCTTTATCAACCCAATGCAATAAACAACTATAAAGAAATGATCCAATGTTCAATGATTGCTATAATCTACCAACTCCAATTCACTGGTAAAAACCCTAAATCAAATGAGTGCTAAAACAACATCTTTGTTGTTTGAAATGATATTTACTTTGTTATTGCAAGGGATTTTATTCCTGTTTTTAAAACCATGTTATAATGATACAAAAAAGTAAGTCATATTTGAGAAAAACAAGTTAAGATTTTTTACGTAAAGCTCATTGAAACTAAAATTTGCATGCATAAAATTTTCTAGTCAACTGCTTTCGGTTTCGGTTAAGCCTTCTTCCGGTTGCAACTTTCGATTTCGATTAGAAGCGCTTTCGGTCCATCACTACGAAATGTACTTGGAATGTTAAATGATTACCGTATTTATTTGTTGATTGCCGTACTCACTTTCGATACAAAGAGGTTTCCAAGTGTCTTTTTTAACAAAGATTCAAATTAGATTGATCACTTTTCAACGTTCTGGTGATTTAAAGTCATCTCATACAACTTGATACCAAGGACGATGTTTGGGAAGGCTCTGTGAAATATTTTGATCACATGATTGACCATTTCTGGTTAGAGGAATGGTTCAATGGAACTTACAAACCCTCATTACAACTGTACAAGATGGTCCAGAAGAACTCGAGTGACGTGGACCCAGAAGTGATTTGTCGTGTACATGCAATCGATGGAGCCACTCCGATTCTTTCAAGAAATGGGTTCCCCATCAACAATTTAGAACCACATGCCGATGGAGAGTTCATCACAATCAATTTCAAACTTGATCTCAACCTTGAAATGGTTACAGAATTCACTTGCAGCCTTTTAGATAACCCAAGTGCTGAGAAGAATGTAAGTACTATTTTGCAAGTTATTAATAACATCTGACATTCAGTTCTCACTCAGGCCTGAGATAGTTACTCTTGAAAATATTTGAAACATCGTTCGAGCAAAAAAAAGGAAAAAAACCAGTTGTTCTTTGAAGAAATCTGAAGGGGCTCTTTTTTAGATTTAACCCTCTTAGCCATTTTTGTGACAAAATCTGTAAATTCAAGCAATTGGCGAGAAAGACTAGACTTTTTTGCCCTTTCCATGCAATCTTTTGAAAGCAGAGACGGGGGTGAATTTGTTTCGTTTTCTTCCGTTTTTGGGCATTGTGCATTGTGCATTCAGAGGCTAGTTTTTTAGACGCCAAGAACGATCTTTAGATCTTACGGTACGTACTAAACAGCTTGCCAAGTCGCAGTACGATCTTAAGATCGTTCTTTTTGTCTAAAAAGTTAACCTCAGAAAGAAGTTCATAGTTCATAGAAGTGGAAAGATCCGACTTACTTATTTTTTGCAAGACAATAGATAGAAAATGATTGCGTGAATCAGCCAAAAATTTCCAAGGAATATTGATGTATTACTCAGGGTTGGTTCAGGAGGAAAACTTTTTTTCGGTCCTGTTTTTTGTATGAGTAATAAAATGACGAAAATTTTGGCAGGGAATAAAGAAGAGGTGATGCCCTGAAGTCATTTAAGGCAGTGCTAGACAAATTGGATATGTTTTACATGACCAACCCTTTCTTCAAAGACTGGATTGAACCAACCCTGAAAGTGTGTCTAATTCCACTATGACCAGAAACAAGCTTGTTCTCAGTTACGAGCAGGGTGGGCATTTGATTTTTGGACATTTTGTCCACCCCTGTCCAAAAGGTGTCCAAAAGTGTCCAAAAATAAGGCTGTCCAAAAATAGGAGTGTCCAAAAGTGTCCAAAAATAGTAATTCTAAAAATAATGGTTAAAAACATTTTTAGAATAACATTCTACAAACTTTCTCTCCAAAATAAAAGTCACTTGACGAAATCTAAGCAAGAATAAGTCAATTCAGCATAAGAAACTTACACTTAATACATTAAATGAACCAATAACTTGAAGGCCAAACTGGACATTTGAACTTTCCACTCTTTTCATTTGACCACCGAGCATCGTCCAAAATGTGGGAAAGAATGATCGACTGAAGGAATGAACGAACAAACGAATGTGAGACTGGGACTACTAATAACACGCTCACACCACACTTCATGTTAAACATAGTATGCGAGTACATTTTAAAGCTAATTGTGTCTTGATTTGTGACAAGAGAAGGTTACTTAGTATTTTGATTTATATTCCAAAGTTTATCATTGTTGCAAGTGTTTCCCATTTAAGAGGCAAGAAGTCTTTTGACCTGACTGTCCAAAAAATGTTAACTATAATAAAGCACACTCAAACTGATATCAGATTGCAATGCGGGTATTATAATGCTTTTGCCAAAGAATTAAAGCAGTGTTGTTTTACTATTAAAAAAGACAAGCCTCTTGTTTACAGATGAGGAAATAAAATGTAAATCTTGAAACATTTTGAACAGTTACACACATTTTACCATATTGTATAAACATAACAAAACTAATAAACATAACAAAACATTTATTTTTTTAACAATTTATTAACAAGTTATCATGGCAAAGTTTATTTCTCCAAGTAATGTTCCCATTAATAGAACTATTTTTGTTTTAGTACACAACCATGCATTCTTTAGAATTCAATTACTTATGTAGTGTAACTGGTTTTTCGTTTGATTTGTTCAACTTTCTTTTACGTTTGTTGGACTTTTGGACACCCTCTGGGTATTTTTGGACAGTTTTGGACACTTTTGGGCACTTTTGGACACTTTTGGACACTTTTGGACATTTTTGGACACTAGGGTGTCCAAAATGCTCTCGATGTCGAAAAATGCCCACCCTGGTTACAAGACTTGAAGGAAGAGACCTGTTTATGTGACCACGTTAACCCCTGAATCATCCAACAAATCGAAAGGCAGAGCTGACTGAGTATGTCGAATCTATTCATGTCTACGTGTCAGTCTCTTAATTGATCTTCATGTTCAAATCCCCTTCAAAGTATTCTGGGTGGGCTTCAAACTCATCGCAAATCCACATGGAACAAGAATTGGGTATAATTTGTAAAAAAATATACAAAAATACATTTATTTGCAGTTGACGGTTCATAATCCCTTCTCTTTGGAAGCCATTGAACAATGTGGAATTCAAGCAAATTACCCAGAAATCTACAAAGGGCGACTTCACAAACGCAATTTGAGGTCTTTATTTGCCACCAAAGTTGTGGATGGTTCCATGGCGTATCGTGGTCAAATTCCGTGGCAAGCCGCTGTTTCATCGACAATACCAGGTAAAGTCATTTCGAAATGAAAATTGTCAATCATCCTGTATGGACGAACTATAACCCTACAGGTCCTATTAGGAGGTCCTTTTTTAATCGATTCCTCTGTTACAGGGTTCACCGAGGAAAAAGGTCCAATTTGTGGCGGTGTGATCATTAGCGCCCAATACATATTAACTGGTGCCCATTGCCTCAAACATGCGAATGGAACTTTCCCTGTTGAAAGCCTGAAAGTTAAAGTTGGCATGACAACGTGGCCAGACAGTCTAAATGGCCAATATTTCAGGGTCAGAAAATTTTACGTCCATGCAAACTTTTCGGATGAAATTGAAAAAACTTACATGATTTTGAATGACATTGCCGTTCTTGTCTTGGAACGAAGCATTCATTTCAACAAATATGTCTCGCCTATCTGTTTACCAACCTCGAAAACTCTTCGTGGAATCAAAAACCTGGATCCCTTGACAGTTTCTGGCTTTGGCGCCACTTTTGAACAACAAAATATTGCCAAGGGCTGGTTTCCATCCCCGTTCCTACAAATTGCGACCGTTTTTCTTCATTCAATTGATGTTTGCATTCCACCTATCCATGAAAAGGCCATCAAATTCAAAGGTCACCTTTGTGCAGGAGGACAAAAGACCCAAGGGACTAGTTTATATTCTGATTCTTGCTCTGGAGATTCAGGAGGACCGCTCACTTTTCAGTAAGGTTCCCTAAAATCAACGGATATTGTTTTACAAATTGAACTAAAATGATATCTGGGTTGCTTTCAGGGATAAGACTTCGGGCAAATTTATCTTGATTGGTTTGGTGAGTTGGGGTTCTCGCTATTGCGGACAGAAACCAGGATCGGTGTACGTGAATGTTGCTCATTACTTGGATTGGATCCAAAAAGTTCAGCTGGACTCAATTGTAGATGAATACCAATCTAGTGGTCGATTGCCCTACGAAAAGGTGGACAGAGCAATGTTCCAGACCATCTTTGACCACTTGGTTAC
This sequence comes from Tigriopus japonicus, assembly GCA_010645155.1. Classification (NCBI taxonomy): domain Eukaryota; kingdom Metazoa; phylum Arthropoda; class Copepoda; order Harpacticoida; family Harpacticidae; genus Tigriopus; species Tigriopus japonicus. The sequence goes on from CM021317.1 coordinate 9,480,814, forward strand.
CTCAAGGAATGATATTTTATAAGCAAACAAGATCAATAAAACCACATATATTTTCTTCCAAAAAGGCATGAAATAAAATTCGACACAAATAGATTGTACGATGCCTGGAATCATGTTTGGATTGCTATCGTAAAAAGCCTTAAAGGATCTTCAAAACAACTTTATTGCACATGTTACTCATATTTAATCGAGTTTTTACATTCTGTTTACACGCATGTATTTTCACACTTAATGATTTACGCTCCGATCGACCCAAATATCGGTCCAAACACCTCAAATAAAAATCAAACCTTGATTGTTCTTATGCGAAATTTCCACAAATTTTGTCGTTGAGGAACTTCACAGATTTTGCACTGACAAACGGATGATAACTTTGGGATATAATCTTGTCAACTTTTAAGAATGTTCCCAATTCTTGTTCCATGTTGATTCAAGCTGAGTTTGAAGCCCACTCAGAATACTTTGAAGAGGGTTTGAACATGTAGATCAAATCCAATTTCCCTAAAACTATCACGATTTCAATTATTATCACTAGTAACAAAAAGAGAAACGCAAGCAAGAATGTCTCCCTGGACATGTATGATTTTTCCATCGTATCATGGTCACGAGGTTGATCCTCTTTCATGCTTTTATCAAACTGTTGATACTGTTTTTTGATCACTTTTGATGATGAATGAATACTGACATTCCAAAACTTCGTAATAAAGCCCCAAAGAAGATAAGGTAAGCCACTTGCGCAAACAGAGATAAGCCACTTGTGCCGAAAAAAGCTTTGAATTCGGTAGGTAAAAGAATTGTGCTCATGGTTAATAGGGTGCCGAACGAGGGGAAAATGTGATTTTCTTCACACCTATTTTCTTTTTTCAATTATTCAGAAAACATTTTGGCAGTTTTCCTAATATCACGAAAAAATTGCACTTTTGCCAAAATATCTGAAAATTTTTGAGGCAGAATCTTTGTTGTAAGTTGTAAGTGGTGCACTTTATTACTAGCAACAGGCATAAAGTGCACCTTCTAGGTTTTTTTAAAATTCTCTATGACTTTTCTTTTATAACGGTGCAAAAGTTCTGTGTTCGTAATTTTTTTTTTCTGTTTGATTTTTTTTCAATTTTGAACAAACTTTTTGATTGCTGACAATCCCTTGGAAGTAGCTCTTGTACTTTCCACGATCCAGAAAACATTTTCTCTGTTTTGAATTCATTCTCAATAGATTATCTGACCCTTTTTCCATTGCATGTAGAAGGAAAAGTGATAACATGTAAAACACTTTCCCAATTTTTATTAGGTTTCGTTTATTGGACGCTGCTGTTTTCAAACACAAGTAAAAGTTAATTTTGTGTCAAACCGTTTTTCTAGTCCTAATAATAACATATTTTTTAATAACAGATAATTTTGCAGTTTTTTGCCTTCGGCCTTTTATTGCCACCTTACTGATGCTCTGTATAAGGACCGAACTTTACAACTGATTTTAGTTATTTTAACAAAAGTTCATTTCTTTTTTTTCTTCACGTATTTTTTCGGTATCAAGGAACGGTGTCTAGTTTCATTGCTCGATAAATTTCTTCTTCAATTCATCCTTTGGCGCTAATCGTGAGCATTTCAAACCCTTGTATTATTTCTTTCTTATGACAAGTAATGTTGATTCTAAAAGCACATTTAGAATGCATAATGAGTATTGATGTCATAAAAACTTATTGGGATGAAGAAGAACAAGGAAAATTTCAAGTACTGTATTCAAGAAATATTTGATCCCCTATTTAGACATTTTTGTTTCGCACTTTTGATCCAAATTGTATTTTTTTTGCCTCCATGAAGCAAATAATCATGAAGCAAATTATTTGCTTCTAGGTTTGGTTGCCCCAAGAACGGTTACATTCCTGAATAAAATTTTCGGAAGAACCCCCTTGATTTGAAAAAATTATATGTTTGAATTTTAGCGTATTTTAGCACAAATGCAAAGTTATTGTTTATTATTCAAAAAATGTCAACCACTGCTACTTAATCTTCTTTCTCTCTACACATTTTCTAAACTTTTTTCCCGCCCAAATAAGCATGACACGGAAATCGGACAAAAAGATGAACAATTCAAATTCAAATGTTGAAACATAATTCATGTGATGATAACTGCAGAATATTTCATTGCACTATGTGCCCTAGTGTAAAACGTTTAACGTTTAACATTTAAACTTGCAATAATGCAATGATTTTTAAAATCTGAAGGTTTGGTTGCTTTTCCATAGTACAGTGTACCAAATATGACGTCGCTTGTAATTTCAGCCATAAATGTACTTACTTTAGTCAGTCTCATGTCACTCAGACGAAATCAATATTAGAGATGCATCAAAATCCAAATGAAGCACGTGCCGTACACCAAAGAGCATGAGTCAGAATTTTCTAGATTTTCAGACATTCCGTTCCTCTGAAAGAATGAGCATCCTTGAAATGACCCGAACATTACCGTACATATACAACCCAAGGTAACGCTAGTATACTTTTTCGAGGAAAAACGATGAAAAAGAAACGGAACAACGAAAACGGAACGTGTGCAACTGCATGTACCATTTTTATGCCGTCACCCGTTTACATTGGACTAGTACTAATCCACAACCTGTAGGCAAAAGTATCCCTAGGCAGGAACCACTGTACTTCAGGAGGGATTTCAAAAATACACACTGGGTCCGATCACTGTACTAAAATGTGAGGTTTTTGCAACAAATATATTGTTCCGTTGAATTTCCATTGTACTAATCGGACCCATTGCGTATTTTGAAAGTAATCCTGGCTTGAGCCATCCTTGCCATAGGACACAAGTCATGAATTTGAACCTTCTGCGGCAATTTCCATTTTTTTTTTGCATCTTTTTAAATAACCTCAAAACTTTAGCACGAATTTATATTCCAGAACTATCCACACTAAGCACACGATACCTTGCCATTGAAAAAGATGGTCATGCCTTGGTTTGAAAATAACAGGTCCTTTTTGCTCGTTGTTACATACTGTATGTGTAACATCGGGCTTCAGTGATTGTCAGAAGGACACAAGTAAGACCGAGGCCAAAATGTATAATGTTTCATGTTATTTGACTTGTTCTCGCTGTTTCTTTGAAATTTTGGAATATATTTGGTACAAATTTCAATTAAAAGGCGTAAAATAATTTGTGCCTTCGTTTCTGGATTGACAAGTCAATAATCAAGGTTAGACATAAATTCGATACAATACTTGTTTTTTGAAAAACTTATTTGAAAAAACACGATAATTCAGAGATTTACGCTAATTAACTCTTAACACTAAAGAAGAATACGCAAGGATCTAAAGGGGAGGGTCCTCATCATGGCTTCAGACGCCAATATTGTTGATGAAGTACCAAAATAAGCCTACATACATTTTCAAAATCCCCCATCGGGATTATGTTGAATTGGAACAAAAATATATTGAAAAAAACTCCTTCTGTCATGATGTAAAGAATTATGCACGGCTTCCCGCTTGTTCCACGTGATTTTTGTTTCTACAGGTGAAAACTAACCTCAAAAATCGAAATTCGAAATCTTTATTAAGCAAAAGCAGGGTTTCAGGCAAGTGAGAATTGGGCAAATAATCCTAAAGTTTCTTTTTAGGGAAGACAGAGGACGTTTTGCAGGTCTTGAATCGTATTAAAAAGTTGATGCTATGCTAACTAGTCTTCTTGTTCTCCGCAGGCAAAACGTGGCTTCGCTACTGTGATCCGATTCCGCTTCTTAGGGAAATCGTCGCTCCATAAAACATTAATATTTCAGGAATGACCACAGGTTCACTCATTTAAAGCAGTGACTACTCTTGTAAATTTATACCACAGGTCACTAAGGATCGGCAAGCGCGGGGTTAGAACCAACGAACCTTGAAGTTTTGAGAAAAGTTGGCGAGTGTTCTTGAAGTTGGAATATCTGATATCATCAAATCATTACGTAATTACCTTAAGTCAAAATTCATCTCTGAAAGGACCAAGTTTTTACTATGATTGGGTTTTGAACGAAAACAATTTTGCCGCTAGAGTTGGATTTTGGCGTCTAAATATAATTTCTTATGCAAAAGATATTTTTGTGCGAAGTATTACTACGTTTGGTTCGGTTTGGAGTGGGTTCAAATGAAAAGTATGGCGTTCCGAAACGACCACAGTCGTTTAAATAATACCAAATTATCTCCCCTAGAATGTTTTTTTTTTATTTCGTTTCAAACGCACTAAAAACATTTTTTGTAATCGATGGCCCAGACTCGTTTTGGGTAAGGGAATATGCACGCATCAATCAAACCTACAAAACAGTACAATTGAGATTTAAAACGCATATTTCATTCTCAAATTTTACCCTTAAGTGCCCAGCATTAACAAGCCGTTGGTGCAAATGATCTATCTGGCATGACTTCGCATTTCCAAGAACTAATGAGAAAAATGAATAACTTTTTTTCCAAAAACACAAAATCAAATAACTGATTCCAAAACGGTGTGCGATAGAGATCACCACTTTACAGACATATTCCAAACGAATTCTGCCACCTATGATTATTTATACCACAAAGACAAACGCCTAAACTCTAAAAAGTCCTTGTTTCAAGGCAGGGAAATTTCAAGCCAACTTCGTACGATCAAGACATGCCGAAGTACGATTATCAGAACGTGACAAAGCAAAAGAATTAAGAGAACAAAATAAAATCGCACAAAGACTCTTTTCGAGGAATTTCGGATTTTACATACACTGTCATTACACAGATCACAAAATTATATGTTACGAGTATCTTCAAGTCCCTATTCCTCGTTTCTCGTGTGGAAAACTTGCATGCCCTTTAATGTAAGTTCAATGTCTTTAGGTTAAGTTTAGAAACAAGTGAGCAAAAATTGCCATGTAAAGTTGGTAAACAAAATGATTGATTCTGATGAAATTTGTACAATCGGTATCAACTTTAATAATGAATGAATGAATGTTAAGAAATATATTCTTCCAAGTAACTTTAGGGAGTGGTCTCACAGAACTTAGAGACATTTATGGGCATATTTTTAAGCATATCCAATCGACAAGTCGGTAACATACGATTTTCAGTCTAACATTAAAGATACCTCACTCGTTTCAAATGATTTGACCGAATGAGCACAACAAAGGTTGTTTCAAGTGAGCGTTTTAAATCATACCGTTGGTGCCCATTTTGGCAAATCCAAGTTTTTCCCATTTAGGCGTCCATTCAATGATTCTAGGTCCCTGGAAACGATCGATATTTCACGTAAAGATACCTTGGTTGGAATTGGGTCAACAATACGCAAAATATATTTTTATGCTGATTGAATAAAAGCCATTTGTTGTGGCAAAAAATAGGACTTAACATTGATCCAAACAATAATTTAAAGATGCCAATTTGTTCAGCTGATTCCAACGAATCAAATCTTTATTTCAAAATGTTGCACATCCAGGGAAATGATATAGTTTTTTATGTATAGTTTTAAATGACTCCTTTTCTAGAAAAAAAACTGAGCATATCATCAACCAGAGATATCAAGACTTAAACTATAGATCGTTTTCAAGGACCTAGGATCATTAAATGGACGCCTAAATGGGAAAGACTTGGATTTACCAAAATGGGTTGAGCAACTCAGCACAGCCTTGCTTTACCACCAACGGTATGATTTTTTGCGGTTTTTTGCGGTTTTTTATTACCGCTGCAAGGAATGCGATTCCCTGTAATTTGAAGGATTTCTCCCAACTGCTTCGTTTCGATCCCCAACAAGATTCGAACCTACCCCATCTAAGAAAGCACTTACACTCGGCTCTTATTAGGACGCATTAGTACGCGCGTCCACTTTAAAAAACTCGCATGAAGCAACCTTTGTGCATGCCCCATTATGAAAGATGGAGGAAGCATAAAGATGTTCCATGAGAAACTGTTCCTGTATTAGAAAAAAAATCTCATAGTGGGAGACTGTAGTTTTCAGTCTAGTTATCCCCCTAAAACGTCACATTTGCTTCAGTAAGCGAGCAATTAAAAATGAACGAATATTGTTGTATAATGATGCCAATACTAGTTGGTTGTGAAACTCGTATAGCTGATAATGTTGTTTTGACCTCAGCTGCATAATATCTAGCCCATAGAGAGTCTTGGCATAAGATTTATTTGATCATATGATTTTCAAGCTTGATGTCACAATAAAGATATGCAAGTCATCTTTTTGTAATGAGCATGCAATGTTGAAGTAATGAGGAAAGCTCAGTAAACATCAGCTGGGCCTGATTGTTTCCCTCGTAGCTCGGTCGTGGCCTCTGGTGCCGCGTTGCTTCACTGAAATTTTACGATCGTATCTCATTCTCGCCCGTTTGTTGCGGAGCAACTGACCGTTCGAAATATTTGATCGAACGCCGAACAGGCAAGAACAGACGCACCACAAAAAGGGCGGCGCAACACTACGGAGCACAAAATCAACAACCTTTTTTCTCACTGTGCTTATCCTATTAAATAAGTAAGAGTGACAAAAATGTAGAGAGAGAGTTTTTTAAAGAATATTCTGTTCACGTTCAAAAAAGGCTTCCAAATGTGTTTGAATGAATATGTGCTTTGTAAAAGTATGATTGTTCACTTCACAACTTAAATCAGTAATCAAACCCAAAGCAATCATATGAAATGCATCTTATATTGAAGTTTTTAAAAAATTAATTAATCATAATTCCTTACATTCAGTTGTCATTACTCATTACGTTATGTCATGAATGACAGTTGTCATTCAGCAGTTGTCATTGTGTTATTCATAATAAATTAATCATGATTCCTCATTCCATTCCATTCATTCAGTTGTGAAATGTATTTTTGGAAGCAAAGTAAACCAAGCGACGTCTAACAAAACATCTGAAAGGTTGCGCGATTTTGCGTAAGCTAAGTCCATCGATGAAACCATTCACGTTTTTTCCAAAGTACAAATGGCCAGGACTGACAAGCAAAGAGTTCCTTATTTTTGAATTAACGGGAATTGAAATAAAGTCTCCATTTCGTACTCTACCTCGAAATTTTGCAAAAGGGTATGTTAGTATTATACCAAGAGAGCAACAAAAAGAACCAATTGTTGGCCTGAGAAGAAAGACGCTTTGGTCGTTCTCACAACCGGAAAACAAACCCGTCAGACCCGGCAATGTACTGCAAGCTATACCAACTGTACATACTGTTTGTCGTCCAAAGTCCTTGGATTCGCGGTATGGTTCATTCGGGGGGCCTGATCGCGCAATCATTTGTCGACTGCAATGGAGCGTGTCTCGATCTGGCAGGCCCAAAAGAAGTTCGTTGGCTAAGAGGCTGGAAATCCCAAAACAAACCCCCAGAGTGATTGTACAGGTGAATGTGTCAACATGCCTGCCAATTTGGGATTCCAAGTCGACGATAGAGTGGATGGCAATGCCAATGATATCCAACAGGTAAAAATGATATTAGCTGTGCACGGAATATGTGTTTACTTATATAACATGTGTTTTGCACTATAACAACAGATGTTGTCATCCTTGCTCTTTGCTGGACAGTGAACAGAGGCACATTATTTTTTTGTTCACTTGAATGGTTTTTAAGTTGTGAACAGTTTTGAAGGGACTAAAATAGACAATAGTCACATGAAACACATTGATAAGGTCCTTAAAGATACTGTAAGACATTCAAAAACAGTTTGATGCGCAAAATTTAAGTATTCGTGATTTAAAAAAAAATCCTTAATTTTTATTTTGAGATTAAAGCCAGCCAATAATTTTTCGTCAATTTTGAAGTGAGTTAACTGTTGATTTGTGCTTCACAACCGTGAACCAATCTAGTTTTGCTTTGGTATCGTTCCGAAGATAAAAATGAATCCTGTTTTGAGTGTAAATGAGAAAACGAAAGAAGCAAAACTTAGTGCTGAAATATCTTGTGTGGCTGAGGATAGAGGTTCTCGAAATTATTTTGATTTGTCGGTCTACGCCATAAATTTTCATTTTCATTGCTACTTACCAATTCGATCTACGAGCTGGACATGTGAGAGGGCCCTTTTTAAGTAGTGCAAGAACCCTGTCTCAAATTGTTGCGCCACGACTTTTCAAACAATGACACCAGTAAGATCGTCAAGATCTCTCGAATTACCATCATAGGGTGCCGCAAGTATTTTGAAAACCCCTCCAGTGGGACTTAAGATTTTATTTTCTTTATGTTTATTTTTACCTTACACCGGATGTTAAGCAGTTTCCCGATCGCTCTTTTACCCTTCCGTCCATTTACTTCCAATGTCAGCATCCAAATCAACAAAGGACACCTCTGAACTATAAGTCACTTTCATTGAGTCATATCAATTTTTGATTACTAGTTGATTTTTGTTAAACGCGAGAAATCTCCTTAATACCTGCATTTTTGACAAAGTAATTAGCAGGGCTGCACATTTCATGCAATTGCATTTTGTTTCATTTTTTTCATTATTTTGGTTGATTGGCATTTTTTGCGATTTTAGCCGTTTCTATTGAAATTTGGTGCAATTTTTGGACATTTATTCTTCCTGATTTGCATTTTTGGCTATTTTTATCGAAATTTGGTGTTGTTCCTAGTTTCTTGAAGAACATTTTTCTTGCCTTTGACATACCTGATTGATTAAGACCAGACACTTTTCACCTTTTTCCTTTCCTTTTCATTGTGGCAGGGATGTTTTACTGTACTACCGTTTGTGTAAGGTTGCTGTGGTTGTTTTGAATATTGCAATTACAGAGTGTGAACTTGTTTGGGCACAAGTGATCTGAACCAAAGGTCAGCTGGGGCCTGAAAATTGTCCGACAAATCGTTAGCCAAGTCTGGCTAAACATAACCACTCTGGAACTCTGTGGTTCTGCCCATAGTCAAATTGGACAGACTCTCAGGGTCGGTTCACTTCAGTCTGTGAAAACAGGGTCGATCATGAAAATCATTTCCAATTTGTCTAGACTTGCTTCAAATCACATCAGAGGATGATCACCTCTTATGTATTCTGTATAACAAATGGAGGGCAACGAATTCAGAACAACAGTTTCAAATGCAACAAATCTTTTTGTCTTGGATATTGTACTGTCTTGTTCATCTTATTGTTTGGACAGAAGACACGACAGGGTGTTGCTTGAACCAACCCTGCATAATACATCAATGTTCCTCGGAAAATTTGGACTGATATATGGCCAATCTCTGGTTTAAAGGTTCCTTCACTCCATACAATACCATTACTTTTAATGATGACAATATTTTTCTTTCTGTTTCATGCAACCAGGTTGTGACATAAAATAGTGAGATATGTACGAAGTGGCTCTCGGAGAAAAACGGGATATGTGTGTTAAGAAGTTTATTTACTCTTTGAAAATTATTCTAGAATGAGGATTTTGCGGTTCACATTCCAAAACAAATGGACGAAAATCCATTGTCAGATTCTGAGAAGCAGGATGTCCCCGTTTCTGATTTGATGTACAAGATTGACGATATTCCCCCACCTTACATGTCGGTGTTCCTTGGACTTCAGGCAAGAAATCCCTGAATGCGTGAATTGGTTGAGTGAGAAAACTGGGTCGAATTCCGCCATATTTTCCTCTTCTAGCATTATTTGACCATGTTCGGATCGACGGTTTCGATACCATTCATCATTTGTCCAGCCCTTTGCATGGAAGATGATGATCCAGGTCGTGGTTATATTATATCAACCATCTTTTTTGTTTCGGGCATAGTGACTCTTCTTCAGAGCACTTTTGGATGCAGGTAAAACTGTTTTTTTTTTTTGCTAGCAGGCCTTTCTACTCTTTTTAAACATTTGGTCAACCAACAAATTAGAATTGGCAAATTTGGACAACCCTTAGAAATGGGATTGATCAGGAAAATAATTTAAGATTTTTCTAATTTTTCTTAAGAGCTGTATAGATCAGCTCCTACAATACGTATACATTCCTGACCAAGATGGATAGGCAAAAGATTGAACAATGAAGGAGTCCGATAAAGAATAAATGAGGACCTCATTGCTTGAACTACATAGGCTGGATTCCTTGAGATTTAGGGGTGCTCTCAGAGCACAAGTAAAACCTCTACGGTCGCTACAGCTGACCTCAAATTCCCGTGGTAGGACAGTACAGAGACCATGAAATTCAGTATTTGACATCCTTTTGGGGGAGCTTTGATATGAATTACGTCAAGTAATCATATTGTATCAAACCACGTCGTAGAATGTTCCTTTGTTCTGCATTTCCCTATATTATTTCTCGTAGATTGCCAATCATCCAAGGAGGAACCTTCTCCTTCCTGGTCCCAACTTTTGCCATCCTCTCATTGGAACACAACAAATGCCCAGCTAACTTTGCCAGTGAAGGCTGGGGTCCTGACATGAGTGCCGAAGATAAATCTGAGCAATGGATGCGACGAATGAGAGAAGTTCAAGGAGCCATCATTGTGGCCTCCATATTTCAGGTCGTGTTAGGATTCACGGGTGAGAATGATTGTTCCATTCGAAAATGAGAATTTTGTAGATCGCTGATTGTGGGGATGTTAATAAACTGCTATTGTTTGCTGTAGACGCTGTGTTCCAATAAAATTCATTAGACAAAGTGACATTCCAGGGCAACAATTTTACGGGTTTAGGTGCTTTTGTCTTGACTCACCCATGAATCATGATTTAGTGTTATAATATTATTAAAACACAATGAAAGAACCTAAGTCAGGAAGTTGGAAGCACTATGAATTTTTTTTTTATTGAAACAAATTGTCAAGTATGTCACCACTAGTTGATGTACCAATAAAAATAATTAGCCCTTATGAATGTAGTGGCGGCTTTAAAATATGTAATATATATAATCCAATGACTTTCCATTTCAGGAATTATTGGAATGGTTCTCCAATTCATCACCCCGTTGACCATTGCACCCGCTGTGGCCATGATTGGGTTGTCCCTGTTTCCGGCAGCTTCTGCCTTGGCCTCCAAACACTGGCCAATTTCCCTTTTGTAAGTTTTGTCATGACTTAAGTAGCTAATGTTCCCGAAATGACGTGGTTTGGTGTGTTGCTTAGGTTTCCGTGTTAACAGAGGTTTTCTCCTGGAATAATGCTTGGTTTGACCTTCATTTTCAACTTTTGCGAGTCTTTATTTTGGTGATAATATAGTTGATTAAAAGATATATTATATTATTTAGCTATTGACGAAATTCAAAACGAACATCAACGTTCAAACTGGAAAAGTTTGAGGAAGGTCTTTTAACAGGTCAAAGGGATGTTAACATGTTGTTTCTGAGGCCTTCGAAGTTTGTCAAAAAAAGTTGTTCGTGTAAATCCACCATTAGCATTATTTTCAAAATGGCTCGTTTAGGTATAATTTGAACAGAAAAGTGTCTAGTTTGTCTATTTGGCAGCAGCTGGTCCTGTCAACTAGAGTGACACACTTTTGACGGCGTGTAACAAATATTATGAGTCTAGGAAACCAGCTCATCCACTAGACTGATTCTATTGTTAATCGAATAAAAGTGAGGCAATTACACTTTTACCTTTCTAGAACCATCTTCACCATGGTCTTGTTCTCTCAGTACTTACGAAATGTGGAAATACCAATTCCATGGAAAAAATCCAGTGGCGGCCTTGCTCTCTTCAAACTATTCCCGGTAAGATTTTGGATCAACCATCTTTATCGAGAACTTTCACTCAAAGGTCCGTTTGAGCTAAGTTTCGATGGCAGCAAATCCTGTTCAAAAAACCCTCAAGATACAGATTAATATCTAGAATGCATTTAACGAATATTCTTATTTTTGAAACCTTGACGTATTCATTTTTTCAGGTTTTACTGACCATTCTGGGGATTTGGGGCCTCTGTGGAATTTTGACCGTCTCCGGAGCCCTTTCTGAGAACAGTCCATTACGAACGGACAGTAAATTAAAAACAGTCGCGAATTCGGTTTGGATAAGGTTCCCATATCCATGTAAGTCCCATCAACCTCACAAGGTCTCGTTTAAAAGCCAGCATCACGTGCATCCTCTACCACAACAGACGCTCATGGCATGCCAACTGACCCAATTTTCATTCCAGTTCCATCAATTAATGGGATTAATGAAGTCGCCTGTGTCTGATAATTGAATGAGCCTGTCATTCCAATCGTGCTTTCAGTTCAATGGGGATGGCCAACGGTGACGGTGGCTGGCGTGTTTGGCATGATGGCTGGCGTGGTGGCCTCAGCCATCGAGTCCATAGGCGACTATTATGCGTGTGCCCGACTATCCGGAGCCAAACCTCCGCCAACTCATGCCATCAATCGAGGGATCGGTACCGAGGGGTTGGGATGCGTCTTGGCAGGCATGTGGGGAACCGGAAACGGTACCACCAGCTACTCGGAAAACATTGGCGCCATCGGCGTGACAAAGGTACGACCTACCGACCTAGTCGAATAATCAGCGTGCCCATTTAGCGAAGAATGGAACAGATTTAGGAGGAGAGGCGGAATAGATAATGCCTGAAAGGATACACAAAGCAATCTAGAAAGACAAAGAGATCGGGCCCCGTGATGTAATCGAGTTTAAAGTGTATTGTATTGTTTTGGTAGACAGCTTTTCAACTCTATTGAACCTGCTAAGTTGAGACTAAGGATTTTTCCACGTAGGATATTCGTGGAACTATTGAATCTTTTTTTCGGATGGATTTTACTTTAGTCAAATATTTCTGACAGGATATGGATTGCAATTTGGACAATAGTTTGAACTAGAGCTCGAACACAGGAAATATTTGGTGAAAAGCAAAATGAGAAAAGGTTAAGTTCTGCTATATTGTGCCTGAGTTTTGCCTCATTTTCCCCCTTTGTTTACCTTGGACTTTCTGGTCGTCATATCCTAACAACATGCTTCAATAGATCTCGTGAACTAAAGTTTGCGTTTGCAGCACTTCACTCTCGAGACAAGACGGTTGACAGTTTTTGACCAAAGTTATTTCTTGAGTTGTCCAGGTGAAGACAATGTTATTTGTAACTGTAATTGGCATTTTTTGACATCATCCGGCTCTAAAGTGGTGCTGGCTTGCTGTGAAGTATCTTTGCTCTAGCCCAGGGGGCGGCAACCCCCTCACTAATGTAAAATCTCTTGATTTGAGAGCCAAACTTATCGATTTGTACTTGTATGGTCAAAATTGCATTTTATTTCCTTCATAGTAATGGGGCTATAAGAGCACTATTTTGCAGTGTTGAAAATTAATCAGTCATGCTCGGGCAGTTGAAGGGATTTTGCACATTAATATCCTTGAAAAAGGGCACCTCAAAATCATGTAAGGGCGCAAAAGTCCAAACATTTTCAACAAATGGCCGAATTATTTTAAGTAAAATTACTTTGCTCAGAAATAGATATTGCGATATATCGGCCTGACCCCTCTTCTCAGCCATGCTAAAATACCGAAACAGGTTAAATTTAGGCTTGGTTGGTCTCCTCTCTTTCCTACTTTGCTTTTTTGGGGTAAATGCCAAATAAGAACTTGGCATGTTTTGTAATCAGGCCTTCAAATCCTTGAAAGTTTGTCCGCGTGACATTGCTAAAGATGAGCCAAGCTAAAAGTCTTTAAAATTCATGGCTGTAGTAGTTTGATATGGTGCTTTTTTAAGTCAAACGTTCAATTACAAGGCTGCAAAAGGAGCCTCTTTACTCTCAGACAGATCGTTTTCAATTCTCAGGAGCCGTGTTATTGCTTCACAAAGGACTTGAATATCTTCACACCAATGGTCGAGGGAAATAGGACACTCGTCTACATTTCAATCGCAAGCTTTGATTTGGTGTTCATTCTAGATACGTTGCTTAGCCCAATTTCTGAATTGCTCTCTTCTCTAAGTTTTGCAATTGATTCATGGAACGTAACCTCCGAAAATGTGCCGGACGAACTACTATTGTAGAATTTCTTCGAAAGGCTTCAAAGGCTTTGTGATATCCCAAAATAGCTTTTTTATCTTTTTCAATTTTTTAATTGCACAATAGTAGATAATGTGAAACTGCTTGAAATTTAACAAAAATATGCGTCGGTTGAAAAAAGTAGTCTTAGTTATAAATATTTGGCGTTTATTGAAAAATCTTACAAAACGTTTTGAAAAGGCTTTTTCTTCAGATGTACGCATGGCCTTTTTGTCTGCTAGATCTGTTATGAAATCGTTGAGCCGAGTGTGTCTCTATGGAAAAGCAAAAGTGACATTGTTTGCATACTCTATTGTTTTTCCATACCGTACTTTAGGTCTTGATTTTGAAATGTTTTTGTTTTGCTTGCAGGTCGGATCTCGTCGGGTGATTCAATTTGGAGGCGCGATGATGATCTTTTTCGGTCTGTTTTCAAAGTTTGGTGCCTTTTTTGTCACCATTCCGGAGCCCATCGTGGGTGGAATATTCTGCGTCATGTTTGGCATGATTACGGCCGTGGGACTTTCCAGTGTGCAATATGTGGACTTGAATTCATCGCGCAACCTTTTTGTCTTGGGATTTTCCTTATTCTTTGGAATCGTAAGTTTTTGGGGTTTTCGTCAATTTTCTACCTGACTTGGTTTCAAGCATAAGAAAGCATTTCCCCTGATCTTATTGCTGTATTCACAAGGCCAAAGGTTTGAGCTTACTTTCTTTAGAACAACATACGCGATAAAAAAAATCCCCAAACTTTGTAATATCACTTGAAGTTTGTAAATACCCATGTACTCTACAAGGAACCCAAGAATTTCGCGAGATTGTGATTGTTGAAGAATCCAGGAAAATTGGTCCTTACGCAATATTTGAAGTTCGAAGGTATTGGATTATTGAGTAAAGCTAAACCAAACCTCAATTCTCTCGTTTTGGCGCATGTTGTCGGTGATTGTGGGAGAGAATGCTAAAGCCGGTTCAATCATCTCTCGTATTTTTCATTACAGATGTTACCCCAATGGCTTGATGGACAATCCGATCTGGTTCTCACAGGTTGGCCCCAAGTGGACACGATTATCTTTGTTCTGCTCAAAACGTCCATGTTTGTCTCTGGCGCTCTTGGCTTCTTTTTGGACAACACTATTCCTGGTAGGGCTTTTTTGACAAAATGTTTTTAAAAAAATTGACATTTTGAGCAGAAATTTTCTTCTAAAATCAAAGAAAATCGCCGTTATTTCATAAATTTCTTTTGAGAACTAGCATGATTTCAGTATATTCATGGATTTTTTTTTCAACGAAATCTTATTTTTGTCAAAAAATCAAAAAAATGTAAGGAAGTTCATTATAAACTTAGAAAAAACTGAAATGTCACTAGTTTATTCATTTCTTGCAAATTTTTAAGGCCTAAAATGACAAGTGGGAATAAGCAACCGTGAAATTTTTGGTCATTTTTGGTTGGCTTGACCTTGCAAATTACTTTGACAGTTTGAACATCAAAGACTCGTTTTTGGAAAATTCCCGCTCTTACCAGAAACACTGGCATTTTAGGGCTGAAGACTACTGAATATTGGACAACAAAATATTGATTAAAATCATCTTCATACAAGGACACTCAAGAAAACTTTATTTTCATATGTTGGTGTTGAGTTTTAATAGCATTCTATTTTCAACTTATGTAATTGCAAAATATTCACTCAAAATTTTGGAACTTGAACGATTTTTTAAATACCAATGGATTTTCCAAAAAAAAAATACTTATTGTTTCAAATATTCTTTTGAACATTTGGGTGTTATTTGAGTACTTTCTTTAACAATCTAATTTTATTTACTTAAAAAGTTTTTAGATATTTCGCTTTCAAAATTAAATATTTTCCGTCGCTCTGTAATGAAGGTACAGGGCTGAAAAGTGTTAGAACGAGCTTCTTTCCAACAAATACTACAGGAAAAAAGATTTTCTCCCACAAGCATAGATTCAATTTCAACTAATCGGTAAAGAAAAGACTTGATCTTGAGAAATTAAGGAACAAAAAAGGCTCCTTTATCCTTGTGAAAGTCATGGCGCCTGAATCTTCTTCATCTCGTTTAATCGATCGCTAAAGAGTTTAATTAAACCAACCACTCAAGAGAAGCTCGGGATGGATTTTAATTGTAAAGAAAGCGGAATGATTAGTACCGTGGCTTAACATACAAAGATTTATTCGGGAGATATAGATATAAGATGTGAAGGGTACGAAGGTAGAAATCAAGATGGAGTAGGAATGAAGGAGAGAGAAGAGTAGTACAACTATGGATCGGAACTATTGACATAAGTCGAGAAACCTGGTATTACCAATCACTCCAGAAAGATATTTCTCTTCAGAGAATTGGCATGGTATTCATTTTTAGCAACTGTAGAAAAACATTCTTCAGGAAAAGTATCTTCCAGACTTTGAAGGTGAAGGTCAGTTGCAGACATGTTTTCTTGAGATCAAGAAACATCTCAAAAACAAACACTCGCAGTAGTAGTACACAACAAAAATTCAAGAAAAGTTCACTTTGGATAAGAACCACTTTATCCCATCAAAATGGAATGGTGCATCGACATTTGCTGCCAACAACAAAGCACCATGATTGAGAACCAAATGTTGATTACGCAAGTACTACTTCCCTTGGGTGACAGTCCAATAACCAATAAAAGGCTCCCCTGAAATCAACTAAATCCAGAACTCGCGACATTCGTACTTCGTATCCGGGTTATCAAGGCATTTCGTATCTTCTCATCACCATCTTTTATCCGATATAGGAACCTTGAAAGAACGAGGCCTTTTGGCTTGGCGAGAGCATTTACGACCAGTCAAATCTGACAAATCAACAGAAGACAAACATCCCACATGTACTTACGATTTTCCCGTGGGAATGGACTTCATCCGCAGGTATGATGATCAACTATCATTATTTCGAGAGCCATTCAGAAAACTAAGTGATTTTAGCTAAGTCGCTGTTAAAGATATAGAGGTTTAATAACGATTTCTGTTGTTAGTATTCCGTCAGCAATGAATATGATCCATCTCGGCAAATTCGTCACCAAGTTCTCCAACTTCATGAGTTCAAAGTCTAATGTAAAGAGGAAAATTTGTTTGAAATGATATATTGGTTAGTTCGAACGTTGTCCGTGT
The DNA here is from genome assembly GCA_010645155.1 of Tigriopus japonicus. Taxonomy (NCBI): domain Eukaryota; kingdom Metazoa; phylum Arthropoda; class Copepoda; order Harpacticoida; family Harpacticidae; genus Tigriopus; species Tigriopus japonicus. The sequence continues at coordinate 9,497,820 of CM021317.1, forward strand.
TCCTAAGCAGGTTACAGAAATGCGATCAAAGCAATTATGTAGGGCCATATTTGTTCAATTAATTTGTGTACTTGTACCTCATGTACTAATTATCGTCAGGGCCCGGCAAAATATTTGTTAAAAAGAGATCAAATATCTAGTAAATGGTTTCTTTGAAAGCCCAAAATATTTGGGAAAATAAGCCGAAATATTATACTTTGATAACCCTTACTGCGAGGTCTTTCTCAGTGGACACATTTCATATTCTTCATACAATACATCGCCCATTCTGAGTTTTTGGTTTGGCGCCGTTCGAAGCGAATGTCCTGGAGGGCGGGAAACACCTGGCTTCGAACCCATGTTCAGTCGTGCGTGGTACAATCATCACCCCCGCTCTGGATGTTTAGAAAATGATTTCCATTATTTGTCTCTGTGCGCAACAATTTACAATAGTTTCTGTAGATTTGATGCAAAACAAGAATTTTTCAGGCCCACCTCCCAAAAACCACAAAAATTCCTAGATATCATGATATAGCACTCGATTTTTCAAGTTGTCCCCAAAAGATGGCGCAGTCTTTTTTATTATCAAGCAGTATCTATTGCTGTGAATGTCAGGTTTTAGTACAGGTCATAAAATCAAATGACTTTGAAGGGTACTTTTGATGTTGATTCATAAATCTCTTGGAGACGTTTTGGTTTATATTTTGGTAAGGAAGCCAGAGTGGCGTTCTAGCGCGTTCTTATAAGAGCCGAGTGTAAGTGCTTCCCCAGACGGCGTATTTTTAGAAATAGAAATTCCTTTTTTCCTTGTTTACAGGGAATCGTATTCCTTGTAGCGGTAGTAGAAAATCCGCAACCAAAAAAAATCCTTTAGTGTTTGATCATTAAGAATACTGTGGCATCCCAACTTTGAGTCAAAACCAATTGAAATCCCAATCGAAGTGCAATTGCAAATTTTACATTTTTCTTTGGTTATGAACAGTTTTGTCGATAAAAATAAACTAAAAGAGTGGATTTTTTTTGTCTCTGTGGCATAAGCGCAATGACACGAGAAAAGCAACAAAATAATATTTTTGTTTAAATAACTGGGGAAATATTCGATTTATCTAGAAACGGTCGAAATGTTGTATAAAAGGACGTTTTTGGACAGTTTTTGCCTTCAAATATTCCGTATTTAGGACCATATTTTTCCGGATCTTGAATTATTGTCATAGCTCTAAAGTACAACTACTTTTGGGGTTAACCTTTGAAGAAAAAGGGTCTTCTAGTGGTGACCTTCTGTACACTTGGTCCTTAAATATATTCATTTCTGAGCCATTTAACCTTATCAAAATATGGCACTTTTAGTTCCCTTTTACCCAGTTCTTAAAAAGCTTCTTTTTATATTATGAAAGTAATGTGCGCCATAATTGTGAATAAAGGAAGAGTAATGCTCTTGTGTTGTAAAGGAGGAAATTGATTTCAAAATAAGTTTGTTGTCAAGAATAACGAAATCCCCGCCCAAGTTGTCAGTAAATTTGAATGCCCCGAAAAAAACACTATTGCAACTGCAATTTATTGCTTCTTTCTTCTTCTGAATGGTTTGTACATTCGTGGCAAAAAGATTATATCTTCGTTACAGAGGGAAAAGTTTCCATAATTGATTGAACAAAACACTTGTTTGCAAATTTTGAAATTAATCGTCTACAGAAGTGAGTTATGTAATCATTTCGCTTATTTTCAGATTGAAGTGGACCCAGTACATTCCATTCTTACCCACCTACAAAAGCCCCGCCGAAAAGCAATTTGACCAATGATATTTTCCATCATTGATCGTTTACTCATATAATTCTTCACGCACATATTTATCCTCGCTCAGGATCTCCTATGAATAAACATTTTATTTTAAGTGGATCAAGTAAGAAATGCCAAGTATAAATAGGTTTGATTGTTCCATATTAGATAACAGAAAAGTGTAGAGCAGGGGTTCTCAACCTATGGGTATTTACCCAAAATTGGGTAAATTTGACTTTCTGTTGGGTAAATTTGTGTCCGAAAAATTGGAAAAAACTTGTTTTTTTTCGACCAATATTGCACGTTTTTCTCTTCTTCACGTATTTTATATTTATATATATTTATAGGGGGGTAAATCGGATATTTCCCTTGCCAAAATGGGTATCCCCCAGAAAAAGGTTGAGAATCCCTGGTGTAGAGTTTCAAAAAAATTACAGAAAGGTCAAACAACGAAAAAGTCTTTCCGGAAAGGATCCAACCAACTAGTGCACTTTACTAAAAGAGGACGGTCATAAAGTGCGCCACGTAATGGCTATCAAACGACAACACCTCGCACTTTCCATAATACCCATATATTTTAAAATAGCAAGGGTCATACTTGAGTTTTGGACGAACAAACGTGCCTTAACTGTTGATTAGGGATTGTAATGAATATTGAAGAATAATAGTTATAAACTTTTAAATTTGCATTACTTGCTTTTTTCGTCTCGACCGATTTGAAATCTGTTACAAGATCTTAGAAGCATTCGAACTCAAACTTACTTTTTAAAAGAATTGCGCATCGAAAATAAAAATCACATCGCAATTTTGGTGCAAGGTATTTAGTAATTCTCTAAAAATTAGATTTTGATGTGTTACAAGTTGGTAAATTGTTTAATTTATATCTTGGTTAGAGCCTTTAAAATACTTAATAATTGAATCAAGGTGTGAATGAAAGAACATCTGGTCCTTAAGTTCACACTTGAAAATGCAATCAGAAATTCGTCAATAGTGCTGAAAAAAGGTTAGTTTGTCGTCGAGATGAAACCCTAAAGCAGGGGTAGGCAACCGGTGGGGCACAGCCCACATGTGGGCCGAAGGGTGGTCTTTGTTGGGTTCAAGTTCTATAGGCCCAGAGCTCTTCGACCATTGAAGTGTGGGCCCGTGAACCTTCCAGCATCTGTTTGGTGGGCCCCAGGCTTCACAAAGTTAAATTTGGTGGGTATTGACCCAAAAAAGGTTGCCGACCCCTCCTCTAGTGGAAGGGTCGGCATACACAAAAGGCACACAAAAGAAGCATATGAGATGTAGTAGAAATAGCCATGCTCGATCAAGTTTCACTCAAGTTTCACTACATAATCTGGGTTTTTCAATCACACCTTATGTAGCGAAATTTGATCGAGCATGGTTATTTCTACTCCGTTTCATATGCTTCTTTTGTGTTTCTTTTATGCTTCTAGATATGCTTCTACTATACTTCAAAACTACCTCAGCAACCAACCTACAGGGTGTAGGTAAAAATAGGTAAAAATGTACTGTTTGCTGAAGTGTTAGGTAAAATGTCAATAACTTTTTTTGGAATGCACAATAACTACAATTTTTCTTGGAGATATTCTTGGAGGTACCATGGCCCAACTTACTGAATATGACCGCCACCAGCCTCAATGATGGCCTCTACACAAGGTTGGAAAGCTTTGCAGGCCTTGACAATTTGTTCACTGGGATATGAGGCCCACTCCTTGGTGATGGCGGTCCTCAGGGATTGAATATTATTTACTTAGCTTATTTTCGCCTGGAGCAAATCATAAAATCCTTTTGGCTTTTTGGCTTGTTGCTCGCTCATTTTTTGACTTCCAGACTTTTTTGAGGTGCCAAATTAATCCCCTGTGACTGGAAAACACAGTGGGGGTGTTATTTTTTTTATTTTCAAGCGTAAAATTTTCATTAAGCGGGAGATTCAATTATCAAAACAGGACATTTTTGAGTAGCTACCCTGTACGTATATATGATGCAGGGGTCAACGTGGGGAGTAGGGCTTCCCGGATTAATCTGCATTTCGAAAATCCTGGTTAAGGATTGATTTTTGAGGATTAATACGCATTAGTCGGACAAAATGAATTGATTTCAAAATGATCATAAGTCGCAAGATATCCAATAAAAACCGTAAAAACAATGAAATGTTTTTAGCATTAAGATAATGAGAAAGGGAAGAAAGAGAAAAATGGAATTGCCTTCAAACAAATCTGATTTTTGGATAAATTTTGGGATTAAAAGCAAAAAGATTGAAAAAATATTACTTTTAAGGTTTTGCGACAAACTTCAAAATAGTATTACTCTTTGCTTTTGTCCATTTTTAACAACTTACTGAAAGCATTATCTCCTCACACTTATAAAATTCTGGACCTAAATCAAATAAATGATGGGTTGAGAACAAGCAAGAGCACACAAACTCATCTTCCATCATGAAAGAAGCATGTTGAACAGATTTGTGTTTGATAATCATGCAAATTCCATTGACGCACAGTATGTAAAAGATAAAAATCCAGATATGACTCAACAAAACATGAATCTTTGACCTCACTTCTCTTTAGACATCAGGTTTCATAACAAAGTTTCCATGGTTTAATATTTTAGGTCAAGATTTACAAAATAGATTCTTCAGCAAGGACATATTGTTCATTAAAAACAAAACTCTTACTTAGCCCTCTTGGACCCACTTATTTTTTTTACATGTTAAGCTTTCCAACACAGACCAAACGCTAGTTTTTTAGACGCAAAAGATCGCTCTCAAGATCGTACTTAAGTACTGTAAGGCCGATCTTAAAATCGATCTTTGCGTCTAAAAAACTAGCCTCAGTTCTGCTCATTTACAACTTACCAGAGGCTAGTTTTTTAGACGCAAAATACTGATCTCAAGATCGTACTCAAGCACTGTAAGTCAGATCTTGAGATCGATCTTTGAGTCTAAAAAACTAGCCTCTGGAGTCTTCTGAAACATTCTGGAAAAACTTCAATTAAAAATGTAATTCAAGACAAAAGACACTAAAAAAGTAACCTACAACAAGCTGTTGCTTGAGGTTACAAATTTTCTATTTTTAATCTCACTTTTCATTTGCATGAAAATATCAATCACAAAATTGATGAAATTTTTGTTGTGCAAGAGTAGTTATATTTGGTCTATTGGTGATATGAAATCTTCAATTTCAAGCTCTTTCAGGACAAATTTTGCAAAATGAAATGCAAAAACACCCGAGAAATTGAGGCATGCAAGGGGAGGTTTAAGTGTTCTCTTCAAAAATCTTATCGCGGGCGGATGAAAGAAGAGAAAAGGTTTGTTCATCAATGTAAGATTTTGGTCAGTGCAAGGGTTTTTGCGTTTTACAGACCGCCCTTATGACTTAGATGCTACAAAAAAATGTCGAATTGCAAGTTTGGACATTTTGACTCTCGGATTTGTAAGAATGTGCAAAATTATTCTTTTGATTAAAAAATGGCAAGCACTTAAAAAAGACCTTTGATATTGAAGAGCAACACGTACAAAACACGGCATTTTGTTTAGTACCTTGATGGTTTTGGAGCTTTACAATACAAATCAGTGCTTATAACATCACTTACACTTGTACTTACCCCAAAAAAGTGGCCTTTTGTTGAGAATTTTCTCGTGCAAGAACGAGCAAATAAAGTGTGCATTTTTTTCCAAAATCCTAACCAAAGGTGTTCAAACTTGCAATTCGACATTTTTCATGGCATCTAATTCACAAGGGCGGTCTGTAAATTGCGAAAACCCTTAAACTGCCCAAATTCTCACGAGCCACCCACTGTTGCCAAACAAGCCTTTTCTCTTCTTTCATCCGATAAGATTTTTGAAGAGATCACTCAAACCTCCCCCTGCATTTCTCATTAAGTCATCTGACAAACACAGATTAACGGATTAATCCATCTCTAATCTTGCGTTGAACCGAGATAAATATCAGATATTTATATCAGATATCAGTTGCCAGACCCATCTAATTTGATTTCTAACATGGTTGCCAGAACACAATTTTTCATGCAACTTTTTGGCCCCCTGTCAACTATATGTTTCTTCGATGGTTATCATTTTTTCGAGAAGGGTCATTTCTCAAAAATGGGTGCCATTTCAGCTAAATGATGCCATTCAAAAGAAGATAATCTTGAAGTAAAAGGACTTAAGATTTTGCCAAAAACTAGCATCGTATTTCTCGCCCTAGTAACCATGCTGGAAATCAATTTAAGATGGGTCTGGCGATGCAAGGTCGTCGGTGATGTTTTTCTCGGTTCATTGGTAAATACTTTGAAGCTCGGAACCGAGATTGACTTAGTTGATTTAAACCAAGTAGACATGCTTGTGCATGTGAGCAGTGTTTGTTTTTCGATTTCTACTTCAGAATTGTGACGTTAGGGATCCCACTAGGCCTAGGAGTCTCCGTCACTGTAAATGAGGCCACGCCGTTTCTGCCATGTGTTTTGAATGCTACCACTTTTGACTCAGAGTTTACGCCTCTTGCTTTCCAAGGAGTCTAATTGCATTAAGCTTTCTGACCCACAAACTAAAACAAGTAAGTGTCAATGTCGCAACAATTCACCAAAACTGGACCTTTTTGGTCCAATTTTAAATCTTTTGCCCCTTTTTGGTCCAATTTTAAATCTTTTGCCCCTTTTTGGTCCAATTTTTGAATTTTTGCCCTTTTTTGGTGCAATTTTAATTTTTTTGTCCCTTTTCGTTTTTTTGGTCAAAAAGGAATGGAATTGAAGAAAAAATGAACCAAGTCGTTGCAAAGAACGAAGGCCTCATAACCTTGCAACAAGTGGCCCTGGTGCACAAAGGAGGCGAAGATGCCTGCTGTCCCTCAGGGTAGAGTCCATCAGATGTGTCTGACCTCAAGTTTTGCCCATTTGCTGATGTCGAAAGGTCCTTTTCCAAGCACAAACTCGTCTTTACCGACAGGTGGACCAACTTCACAAAGGAGAATTTAGAACAAGTTCTCATTTCAAATTTCTTCCATGCCAGAAATAACTAAATGTGGTGAGTTGTAGCTGAATTACAAATAATGATTACCAGAATGACTAAATGCATCTTTAAATTCAATAATATCATTTTTGATACAGTTGGGGGAATATTTTTTTAATTTTTTTAGCCTTTTTGGAGTAAATTCAATTTATTTATTTTTGTGAAAATCTCTATATTTTGCCACTCACTAATACGGTAACAAGCGACTAGGATCATATTTTTGAGGGAAAGGTTTGTAAAGTTGACAAAAACAAGAAAAAATCAGTAATTAAATAGCCAATTGAATTCCAATTTGGATTAGTTTTGATTGAAACCAATGCCATTGTCCATTATTGTTCATAGTTGATTCCACTTTGATTGTTATGAACACACGGCTTCCAAGAGCGTGTACATCCGTATTGAGTATAAATATGTAGTGCACTCGCGCATTTGGGTCTTCAAGTCTGTGTGCAACTGACAGAATGAAGTGGCTTCCTCATTGGGTTCACGGTTCCATCGAGTGTTCGTTCATTGCTCTTGCTTGGTCTTGGCAAGGTGAAATACCAACCAACCAAGCACTCCTCGAGATGCTTGCGCATTGTGGACGGAGAACCTCGAAACGAAATGGAATAGATAGGGGAAGCCTTTGCAAGGGGAGCTCAGTTCTTCGATTATCGGGCGGCGCACAACAAAGGCTAAAATTGCTCCAAAGGTCGGTCAGTGGCCTCAATCGTGGCAAAAAGGCACGAAACTAACTCGTGTTATTTGAAACGTAGAACTAACCTGTTGCTTTGAAGGTAAGCGGCAAACATTTGTTTACTTCTAACATCAGAGCTTGAAAATGACCTTTGGTTAGCTACAAACAATCTTGCAAACAACGAAGCAGAAGGCCAAAATCATGCAAGACTTCAGAGTCAATATATGGTGTAGAGCTAATTGTTTGTCAAACCAAGAACCACTGAATTTCACTGGACTGGGAGGCTAGCAAAAAGAATCATGATTTCCAGCACGAACGAATCAACAAAATTCTCCTGGAAATGAGACCTTGTCTACGTTGATTTGAATACATATTTCAATTTTCAGCTCAATCGAACGTCGGAGTCAAAAGTAATGCTCTGTCAAAGTTCATTGCAAATCCTACGCGGAACGAATGAACTAGCCCTTTTCTGGTAATGGTTTTACAACAAAAGGGCGAATTTATTCCTTCTATGCTCTCTTTAAAATATAAGTTTGAGAAGGCATAACTTTTCACTCCGCCCTTCGATTGAACTAAAGATTGAAATACGTCGTCTACTGAATACAAGCAAGGTCTCGTTTGCGGAAGAACGCAATTGAATTAATCCTTTTGGAAATCATAATTCTCACCGTTAGCCTCCCACTCCAAAAATTGAGTGCTTCTTGGTCAAACATGTAACCACCAAACTAATACTTGAGAATGTAAAAATGAGGTTACTACTTCAATGTTGTTTCCAACACAAACACATGGTATGTGTGTTCAATGACGAAGGATATGTACGTATGTTGATGATAGATGATGAATTATTGTCATGACCCAACGTCTCCTAAATTTCATCGGTGTTTTATAACCTAAGCTATTTATTTAAGGGTTCAAGTAACATTAAAATTTAACTGTTCGCCCATTTTTATCTGTTCAAAGAATTCCAGCAAAATTAGACAACCTTGTTTTGTGGCGAGTAACGTTGTTTTGTTGTCAATGTTTTTTTGAGATTGAATGGCATCTTTACAGTTAAATCATGAACTTTTTGCATTACGAGAATTGTGTTTTTAAAGGCTTCAGTTCGAAACAACCTTGCCCTAAGTGAGATTTTTAGCGTAAATTTGAAAATTCAGCTTGAATTACTTACAATCAACAACGTCATCCAGAAAAATTGAAACATTTTTCGCTTTGTTCACTTTCTTTCTGTTTCACTTTAATGGGACATTATAATCGCAAGCTTTTTTATTTTCTCTCGGTGGAGGATCCATCGGAGATCCATCCCAACTTTGATCCGCTTTCTAAGCTTGGGAGAAGTGCGAGTGCTTTAGTTAAAACGTGATAAATCACTCTTGTGGTAGGCCTATAGCCAAAATTAGTATAGGATTGACAAGGGTAGAGACATATGTAAGTCATCAAGCAATCATTTTCCAAATTGGTTGACAAAATGCTGAGCAATTTACGATCAAAATGACAGTGTTCATTTTTTACGTTTCCTCACTTGCCAGCCTGGTCTGCCTCTCCTGCCTTCAACCATAGACCACTGAATTCCTAGACTGCGCTGCCGCCGCCAATCATCAGATTCTCTTACATCAGTAGGGAAGAAACAGATTCTGGCGGGAGAACGCAATCGTCCAAGAAAAGTGGTTTTAAGTCCCTTTGAAAATGAATTTTACGTGCTTAGCCCCATGCCACAACACTGGCTACCCTCTGGAAGTGTGAAAGTTGATTTTTGATCCCTAAATTTCAATGTTTTGTCCTGGAAATTTGCAAATCCTAACTCTCTCTGAAAAGAAAAGTCAAAGCAGGCTGATTGTTGGGGAGGATGAAAGTCCAATAAAAGAAGAAAGATTGAACCCATAAGCCAAGGTTTCCTCATGTAAGAACCAAGATATTATAGGTTCCAAGGTCTACCAAGGTAAGGTACTTTACCACTGAGAATTAGTACCAACTACAAGCTGAGATTGAATTGCTGTCCCTGCAGAGTTGTCAACCATACCTCTAGACAAGGATTTTGTTAATTTAAAGGATTTGAAACCACATCAGAAAAATTGCCTGTCTCAAATTATGTGTCATTCAGGCAACCCAAGCCAATTCTCAATGGACAGGGTTGGCCACATTTGCCATTCAAACGGTGACGAGATCATTGACCATCAGACAACATGATTTCTTCTGATGGCAGCACAACAACTTTTTATATTTTGAGTATTAAGTTCCTCCTGCAATTTATAGGCTCATGGTAGGCTTCTATTATCTAAAGAAATGACTTGAGACTTAATTCTTTTTGCAAGATCCAAAATACAATTATAGAATGCCTACAATTTGCAGTCACCCTTGTTTGTTATGCCAGTTGCTTCTCACTCACAACATTTGAAACATCTTGAAAAATCATCTTAAAATGTGATAAGTTCATATGTGCAGTGCCTTTCAAGTATGTTTTTTAAATCGTAAGTTCAGTTCATTTGTTTTGTAGCAGTACTCATTCATCTGCTATAGTGCTACAGTCTATGGTTGATGGCACATCCACCTTTGATACACTTTAGTGACAGGAGCAAATTCACACCCAAAGTTATTTTGGGAATCAGTCAAGTCTTAACTACTGATAGATTCTTCATGGTGTGTGAGTTCATCTTGATGGCGGGGCCTCTGTTGGTGATTCAGCCACATACCAAAAGTCCATTTACCTTTTCTAAATGTGAGTGAACCAAGAGAGTAAGATAAATTTCAGTGTTTGCATTGTGTGAGGCATAATTTTGGGGATCTTTTAAGCTCAAAACAGATTATTTTCTTAGCATATATTTGCCCAAAATTTCAACACAAATGCATTTGGTCCATTGATCAAGTCACCAAAGAAAGAATTTTTATTTGATAGTGGTTCTTGTAATGCTTCCCAACGATGAAGTGTTACTTGATGCACATAAAGAAACTTTTTTAAGCATATCATGAAACTGTGATTGTGTGATTTACATTCACAACTAATAACTATTTGAGTCCTTTCATAGGAGAAAGCCATGTGCATGATCATGTAATGGGAATGAGGAAGTTAGAAAGTGCACTCTGCCTGGATTGAAAAGAAGTAAGCTCTTCCTATAACTAAAGAATTAACATAGTGTTATAAAGATTGAGGAAATGAACCTTGTTAGCTGCCTAATATTGATTGATAAAGTTATAAAAAATCCAACATGAAGTCAACAAAATTAGTTTTTATCTATTGATATAGGAAACCAATGAAAGATCTAGAAATATCAAAGATCTTACAATACAGTATATGTCTTCATATGAATAAAGAATATAATTTGAGATTTCATTGTACTAATATGGCTTAACATCTGCTCGAGATTTATGGGTAAAATGTTATGTCTATGCCAATCTATAGCCTCTTTTGATAGCTAACACTTCAGTTTTGGAAATGTTAGCAATTTGTTTTAGGGATTTAATTACTTTATTTAACCTAACATATGATAATTGGTTTAATGAAAGTTGTTCATTTTGACCCTTTGACGTTGAAAAACGTATTTAAAATCTTGGTATTTCATCAATGAGAGCTAAACAATCCACCGTGCTTGGCAAAGACTTCCCTACTAACGTAAACGGCGAAATGAGGAGCGGTCTCCAGTTTACAGTCCTCTATGCTTCAACGAAGAAAGCGAGCAGTTTGAAAATGTGCCGGTAAAATAGTGGCGCGCAGGCGGGCAGACGGACAAAGCAGGCTGGCCTGTGAGGAAACGTGAAAAATGAACACCGTCAGTTTGGTCGTAAATTGCTCAGCATTTTGGCAATATTGTCTTACATATGTCTCTTTCCTAGTCAATTACCTACTCGTTTTGGCAAAAGGCCTACCACACGCGTGATTTATGACGTTTTAACCGAAACACTCGCACTTCTTCCAACCTGAGACAGGTGTACTGATGTGTTTCGAGTTGGATTTTCGGCAGAGTTTTGCCATTTTGGTTTTTAGGGTAAAAAATCTGACCACAGCTAAACTATCAAAAGACAATAGACCTTATCTACCATAAAAATATGGCAGCACTGCCAACTCGAAATCCATTTTAATAACTATGGATGGAATTCGAAATCGAACTAGTGAGTTCTATAGGTACAGCCTGCCCTTTTTATCTTTTTATCAGCGATGGACTTCCGGGTCAAAACTGGCAGCACTCTTGGTTCGAAACACATCACTAGAAAGGTGGAATAAAGTTGAGATGGAGGCTTCACGGCTGACCTTTTCCAGGAACCACTGTACTTCAGGACGAATTTCAAAAATACGCACTGGGTCCAATCATTGTACTAAAATGTGAGGTTTTTGCGACAAATATATTGTTCCGTTTAATTTTCATTGTACTAATCGGACCCAGTGTGTATTTTGAAAGTAATCCTGGCTTGAGCCATCCTTGCCCTTTCCAATATGTGGAAGCAATTGCTCGTTCTATACAATACCTTCATAAAGTACTGTTTATATTGTGAAAAAGGTTACTTGGCATATATGAGGTATTATATATCTATGTACTACAGCTAGCTCGACTTTTCGTTCGCTTGACCCCTTTATCCAATTCCCTGACAACTGGCACCTAAGTATGAAGAAGAAATGTGGAAACCGAAAAGTTGCTAGGTAAATCAGTGGACCAACATACAGTATCAGCTACTGTCCCATTGTTGCCCGGAATCCCGACCTTTTTTTAAACAACAGGCCTTTCAAATTATTTCCATTCTCATCTAATCATCAGATATCACACAATATTCGTTAGATGAAATCGTCCTTGGCCATATTTCAACCATAAAAAATGTTTTGTTCTAGTGTATTTTTTTAACATTTGGAAAGCCATAATTTTTCCAGAAGGAGCAGCAAACTCGTGTCTCTTCGTTCTTGTTTCATCACTTACCTCATTCAGAATGCACCATATGTATAGGTATGAAGATTTCTCGAGGCCAAATCAAGCCTGGGGATGGGAATAAAAAGCGCTAAAAATATCTTAGTGTTGTGAGAAACAGTCCTCCCTGAAATCCTTAACCTTTAAGCTTCTCATTCGGTAATTTGTACTGGTGTGTTTCCACATGCACCGTACCCTTGTTCCTAGCCGCTCCACAAAAGGTGAAATTCGGGCGCCAAAGCAAAGCACACCATTTTACTTTGTTCTATGTTTTTTCTCAATCTTGAATTAAAGAAGGAAACAGTTCTTTTGATGAAAGAAAGAAACACTAATCAAGCTTCTTGTATGGCCAGAAAGTTCACATGAAGCAACAGAAGAACAAAGGCTTCATTTCTTTTCCTTGTTGTCGACTTACTGACCATTTCATTTCGGAAATTTAGATTTTTGATTTATAAAAATTCTTGCTCCCATCAAGAGGACTGTTTTATTCTTTGCTTAAAGACAAATAAAGAAAAGTCTCCATTGTTTCACTTTAAGACCATAATTTCACCTTTTATTGAACTAATTGTTTTATTTTGCCTACATGGCAAGGTGGCTTTACGCTTTAATAAATTGGTACTTGTACCTCAAGGTAGTTCCATTATTGAGCGGCGGCTACTTTTTGTGTTATGCAAACTTTAGTGTCAGTTTATCATGGCAAAATTCGGTCACATTTTTCTCCTAACCATGATTTAGTGCTTCGACATATTTGGTTTGCTAAATAGCATTCACTCTTTCAACCATGTTTCAATCCCGACCACAAGCAAGATTTTTCCAAACCACCATTTTAATCAAAAACTAGCGACCGACCTTTCACATACTATGAAAAACTGAGGAAAGACTTCGAAGGTCACTTCCAAATATTTTGCTATAGATACGTTTTGGTCTTTGATCATTCCCTCGAAGAAATTCCTTTTTTAAGCAAAGAGTGCACAGATTCTTGACTTCTTGTGTTATAAACATGCTTGATCCCAACAGACGAAGAACTACGTATACCATTACCCATTTCCAAGTCAATACCACAGATAAGGTGTCAACGGGGGTCTTCGAAAGTGTTCAGGATTTTTCATGCATCTTTAAAGAGTAAAATCTGTTAAAAGATGGATTCGTCTTTTTGTCATTTCTTTTAGCTCATTTCTTCAAGTAATTACATTGCCGCACAATGTCGCCTTAATGCATCTTCAAGGAAAGGGATAATTCGCTCAGAAATCAGATACTTCTAAGTGTTTAATCCTTTAAAAGGATTAGACGTTGATGTTGTTGAAATACTCAAATTAAAGGCTTTACCCAACTCGCAGACAGAGGTGAAATTCAAGATGAGTTTTTAATTAGCGATCTGAGCTCATCAACAGATACTTTTTACTGGCCAGTCGCACTAAAAACGCCATTGGTGAAGAAACTCACTCCGATTGCCGAAAGTTCGAAATCCTTTTACGTACGTGAGGCTCAAGGTTGGTACAATCTTTCCAATCCTATCAAAATACACGCAATTGAGACGGCTTCAATGCAGCCAAATGAACTGGATTACCAGTATTGTTTGGACAAGTCCAAGAAACAGTTCCATTCCATTTTTGCTTAAAAGTGGGGTAAAACAAATTGTTAAATCTAGCTTTTGCGGGTCTGCGATGGCGTTTTTGAGTTTTGGCTTAAACACGGAGGTTATGAAATGAGAGCTTTACAATAATCTTCAGCGTAGATTATGACGTAGGACCCTTGGGGTAAACCTACTTTAGGACCCAAATAACTGAGAGAGTAATCGTGTTTCGTAAACACTTTGTATTTGTTATTGCAGCCAATACATATTTTATGTAAGGTTTTTTTTTTTAGCTCACAAAAAAATCTTGAACGTGTCTTAATTGAACAAGACAATAATTCTTTTGGCTCTCACATTTTTTAAACATTGACCTCGGTTTTAGCCAAATTTCCTTGATAAACGGTTTTTTCTCACTTAGAATAAAGTTTAGAAAATTAGCAAAACGTGATTGCTTGGTGCTTTCATGGTTAAACTGCGTGTCTTTTTAATTTTTAATTGCTTTTTGCTGCATCACAATTCTGGTTCTCCATCCAAAACAATGTCATGAACTGTAATGTGAAAGTGAGAAAAATGAATATTCCTTTACATCTCCGGTCACTTTTTCCCCTCAGCTTGTTTATGGCCATCAGTTGCTATCAATTTTATGTATAGAAGTCGCTATATTAATGTGACTTAGGTTTCTTCATTTTGATATTGGGAACTTTGACATCTCTCCAGTATTATTATTTTCTTGGTCCAAACGGTGAAAAGGCTCTTCACAAGGGTCTTTCCCGAAAAGGGTCAGTACCTTTGTTTGCATTTGTCCAAGACATCCAACCTGGTGTTTGAAAAACGAAAGTATTAATTCTTTGCTTTTACAAGTCCAGTTTTGATCAGTTGGGCGAGGTGTCCGAAAAAGTCAGTCAGATCTTGTTCAAGCTCACTTAACATTCACGTGACTACAATTTATCAAGTCAAGGGCCGTCTTCGAATAATTTTATTTTCTCAGAAATTTTGCATTTGATCGCAGATTTAATGCGTGGTTCAAAACACGCAAGATATATACCCACAATTTGTTTCATCAACTTATATTTGTGAGTCCAACTGTTGTTGTTGTTTTTGTTGTTCGTTTCCCCGGAACTAAACTGTCAGCTTATTGGGAATATGCCCTTATCCTAAGCAAACAAAGCCCTTTAGGGTGGAAGCACTCCAACTCTGTTCTCTCGCTACATGCATGCCTATTGTACAAGCACGGACCGACCTTCTGGTACCCTGTACATACTGTACACACAATAAGGGCATCGTTTTTAGAAACTCCAAAAGCGTTTCTTTTTTGGAAAGGATTTGGCTATCAAGCAATGATCTGGTTAATCAGGTTGAGGCTCATTTACAAATATTTCCAGTAAACTCACGTGACATTCAATCACCCACCAAGAAAAGGAAAAAAGACAGCTAGAAAAATTCCATGCTTAAAAGTGGACTGACGAGAAACCAAAAACACTCCTAAAACGTTTTTTTTTTCTTCTTCTTTTGTTTAGGTTGAAAGGTACACCTTTAGTAGAAAGAAACTAAGCATTTTTTGTTGACAATATACATGTTTCAGACAGACAAAAATATTTGTCCCTTTGAGCATATCCAGGTCCAAGATTGCTGACTTTTTCGTGGCTTTTTTGCTTCATGGTTTGATAGCTTTTCCTTGTGCTCTAGCAAGAAGCACTGAATTCAGAGAAATATCCGATTTAAGATTCTGGGTTTGCCCACCAAAAACGTGTGCATAGTTTTCTAGCGGATAAATAAAAGTAAACTAGTGTGTTATTCACTTCGAATGACATTATCTGAGCTCCTGGAACGGGCCATTAACCTATCAGTTGTGAAGTTATTAGCCGTTGACGAATTGTGCATATTCAATGAGAAGAAAAGCCATAAAGGCTGTAGATTACGTTTTTCCGAGGTTTCACATTCAGGGGCGCTATTTCCATAGTGAAAAAAATATCTTTGATAATATTCCAACCCTGGTTTTAGATTGAGTTGCTTGAATAAGCTCATTGGAGCTTCTTTAGAGTTGCCCATGTTTGGCGATGAAAATCAAAGGGCTTTTTACTCTCGTCTAAAGATGACAAGTAAACGTACATATGACATATGACATATGCGCACTTGATGATATATCTAAATCAACAGATGTTTATTGAAAAATATATTAGAGAGTAAAGATGCTTTAGTCGAGAGTTTTAGCCCATGGATAGTTTGAATGCATTGAATAAACGTTAGAGGTGAAGCTGCGGAATTGTAATCGTTTGGAGACCATATGTATCAGTCTCATCTCCGTACACATATTGTTCAATGCAGACAATGATCACGATTCACATGCTTATGTCGTTAAAGGCTGATTTCCGTCCACATAATCTTTATCAAATTTTGGCACGAACTAACCAGATCATTGTTGAGGAGCATGATTGGAGCAAGGTCATCCTTACCAGGAGAAATGTTATTAATTCTTTTCGTGTTCGAAAACATGCCGTACAAAATTAGCGTTTGTCCTCGATATGATATGATATCATATTTTGTTCAATGTACGATATTATATCGTACATCCGCTTTACGAGATATCTTTACGCGCAATTTGAAAGAAATGCGCTATCCATCAATATGAACAAAACAAGGGGTATTCTAAGCTTTAAATTTGATGCACCATATTGCAGTTAGAGACAGCAATGAATTGAGATCGAGTTAGGAATGCCGTGTCCAAATGGGAAGGCCAATCATGTCATTTTGATCCATTGTGTGTTCAGACTGTCAGTTTTCAATCTTGTTTCTCATCTCTCCTAGGATTTGAAGACCACCATGGGCAACTGAGAAGTGCCAGACGTGCGAGAATGGCTTTGCAATTTCCCTCCATTATGGATATGGTTCTGGATTCAACCCGAAATTCGTCTCTCCTAAGGATCCAAAGCAGTGGGTACATTGGCTCCAATGAGAGTCTTTGGGATTATGCTGAGAGTCCCGCGATCCCCAGTGAGATCTTCTGGGGATCCAGTTGCTACTTGATTCTGGTGGGCAGCTTCGGGATCGCGAGCAACTTGACGGTCTTGGTGGTGTTCCTCACACATAAAAAGGTATGAAGAAGAACAACCACACTTGTTTCCATCCACTTAACAACAGTGAAACATTAGTCGTTGGAATTGTAGAGGTTCAGGGAATAGGATGTAAGCCACAAAGGAAACTCCTAGAAAGTTCGATTCCAGTTCAGCAGGCAGACTACATCGACAAATAAACTACTTCATGGCCAATAGATACCACAAGCATGATTTGCTCGGGAACTTTGACAGTCAAGCCCATTCTTGTCCAAATTGGTAGTGCATTAACCTTGAAAAACTTATCAAACTGACAAAAGAGATGGCACTTTCTCAGTATTTGAGTTTCTCGAATTTTGCTATTTCTTCCTTTTTAAGGGGCCCTTTTTGGTGCATTCAGACTTGAGAGATCTGTTTTTAGACTATCTGTGTTTTCAGTAAACCCGTATGTTTCTGTAGTCCTCCTTGCAAGGTTTCAGAAAAAGTAGATCAGGGTATAACCTCTTTCTTTCCCTCTCAACAACTTAAATAGAGCTTCTTTGAGGCATTATAATCAGAACACGGATTACTGCATCAATGGGCTTCATTTGCTTGGGAACATTGTTTATACAAAAGGGTGAAAATGAGGTGCTCTGGGTTAAAGAACCATCCAGACCTTCAGTTATCTCGGTTTGGATGCTACTCACTGGAAATACGAAGCAGCATGCCACGGATTTTTCTTGACTGCATTAGTGCTTGTTAATTAGTTTCTGGGCATGAAACCTTGCCGGAGAAGAGCATCGATCTCCAAATGGCTATTGACTCTCATCGTTTGATGATAGTTCCAAAGCAGACATGTTCCTTTCAATTTCAGGCCGATTGGCTTTGAAAAGGACGGCAAATTGTGTACCCTATTAATTCAGTGTTTCCATTCATTCCCTTGGGACAATTTTGCTTGACTTTGACATTCCCATTAGGAAAATTTCTTTTGTGCTGAAATGATTAAAGTTCGAAAATTTGTGAAGTGTAAAAGGTATTCTTTATAGCCCTTCATGCTTCTCATTTCTTTTCTTCATTCCATTGTTTCCGGACGAGAGCATTTCATTGCCCTTTGTATTGGTTGTAATTTCCATCTCAAAAAATCCTGTTCAGAAATTTAAGCACCTCAAAGTATGATGATAAATATTCCAATAGTAAATTTATTTCACAAACTTCATGATTGACCATTGGGTCAAATGCTTATAATACAAAACTTTTTTGTTTCATATGTGGGATGATATCAAGGAAACATTTTCTGAAGCTGCAACCGTGAGCAAATGAACCTGATGAACTACAAAGTAACGAACTTATATTTTAAAAAATGCACTTGGATTAGGGGATTGTATTATTGTTTCTCCTAAACTCCTTTCATTATGGCGTCTATGTGCCTTTCGATTTCACTCTCAAAACTGAGGTTCTATACAAAATTTCGACTCTTGTTCAATCACTGGATCAATGGCAAAGCAAATGAATGTTTAAGTAGAAACTATGCAAGTACAAACATTGTCATACTTATCCCAATAACACGTTACTTTTCGAGGTAATGTGTTTATTGATTAGTTGTACAATATGACAGTTATTCCACCATATTCAACCGATAATCAATGGCTCATGTACTGAGAAATAGTGTTATCCTTTAGAACAGGGGTCGGCAACCACTTTGGAGTAATGGCCCACCAAATTTGACTAGTTTGCTCAGGGGCCCACAAAACAGAATTTAATGGGTTTAAGGGCCAAGAATTGAACAATCACAGAGCTTTGGGACCACAAGTTCAGCACAATGGATGGTTCTGGGGCCCACTATTTTGAAAATTTTCCACGGCTCCTGGGCCCACAAAAAATTAAACCGGGCTGACATGTTGCTGACCCTTGCTCTAGAAAAGTCTTTCTCATCGAATGAAAAGTTCATTCATGGTCTCAAGTGGTAGTCTTTCTTGCTCTAATTATATATTGAGACCCGGTGCCAAAGACCAATACTTCGATTTTCTTTGATGAAAACCTCTCCTGCACCCGTATTGGTTTTCTTTTTGAACGTGGATGGCAAGGATTCTGGGTGAACATAATCATGAAGCCATTCCCAATTTTGGTGATGGGTTGCTCAGGGTCCAGATTGGTGCTAATTGGTGCAAAAAGATTCTGATTGAACCTAAGGGCAAATAGGGTAGCTCTGTTCAGAGGCAAAGAAAGTACTCATCGGAGACCTAGCTACGTTTTGGTTCTTGGGTTTCGTTGCTAAGCCTCTTGGTCGAATTGAAATTGTACGTTGCTTAATAAAACTCTCTCACCCAAAGGGCTTGAAATTCGTTTGTTTCAGGTGCAGACGCCCTTCAATTTGGTGCTAATGAACCTGATCATGGCGGAGCTCCTTATTTCGCTAATTGGCATTCCCATTGATCTCACGGCTAGTTTGTTACACGGTTGGAAACTCGGATATCACCTTTGTCTTGTGACCGGATTCTCGATGACTCTTTTGGGTAAGCAACAAGAATAACGTCATTATTATCACTCGTTCCCATGAGGCTCATCGAAGACTCTGTTAAGCACAACAAGTAGAAAAATAGAAAGTGTACAAAATATAGATGTTGTATCACACAAGAGTTGTGCCTCAATTACATTTTCGTTTCATATTGAACACAAAATGATATGACAGATTTTCAAAAAAAGTGTGAGTCGCAGTTAGCGGACTGAATAAACAAATAAATATGAAGCAAACGAATTTTCACTCGCCCCCCCCCCCGATACTTTTTACTAGAGTCAAAAAAATTAAGTGTTTTAGCCAAAACTGCTAAAAAATAGGTACCTTTTTGCATGATTTTTTTGGACTGCTTTCTATTTTTCCTGGAGATTCAAATTTGAGATAAGACTTTAACAATTTCTTCCTAAGATTAAGATCCGATTTGAAAAAAGTCAAGCGAAAAATCGAGCCCATTTTCATCTGAAAAAACAAAACCAAAATGGATCGAAAAAACAGACCAAATATTTTTGCCCTAAATGACAAATAGAGAAAATTTGCAATATTTTGGGTTCTAGCCCCTCCCGTCCAATTGTTATTTCCATGAATGATTTTTCTTACCAATTGTTTTACGAAGATTCCTCTAAAATCAATTCTTAAAGGACATGATGTAATATTTCAGATTGGTCTTGTAATGAAACGAGTTCGGTCATGAAAGCGTAAAGAGGGAGTGTAATTATGCGTGTAGGTATTATGACTGGTAAAATGTTTCCTATGAATGAATTGACCCGAGTGGTCCTGGAACTTTAATGAGAAACATGTTCCAACATTTGAAGTCACATGTCGTACTTTGGCTTATTAGAGAGATGAATATATATGGAATATGCAATGCTCCCCCACGGTGTTTCTTTGAGGTGGAGAAGTCACTTTTAAATTCCAAAAACTTTTGAGACCAGTTTTGAGATGCAATCTCAAATTGCAGTGACGAACGTTTATTTGAATTCGGCAAATTTGGTCACGGCAAAAACTCTATAATTTTACTCAAACATGCTTAACACAAATATTTGAAAATTTATTTTGGCCAAAGTCTTAGATGTACCGAGAGCATTGTTGCTCTTAAATGTTTCTGAATTCTATCAATGGATCGATTTTAACGGCTTTTTTGATCGGCATTCTCGAAGCTAATGGCCATTAGCCTTTTAGTTGCCAATGGCAGAAAGTTGGCCAATGTCAGGCTTCTATGGCAGATCATGCAAACTTTGACGAGTCCAATCGAGTTTTGAGTGCGAATTCTTGAGAAAACCTTCAAAAAGCGGAACTGACCGGTTCTAAATCCAAAGAATGGTCAGTAACAAACGTTCTAGACGAGGAAGGTTGTAAAATAACGCTTTTTTCTGAGCTCGCTGACAATGTCATACATTGTCGATGGGCACGTGATCCCTTCACATCAAGGTAGACTCAGAGCTACTAATTAGAAGGCCATAATAAGACAATTGGTAATTTATCACCTTCTCAAGTTGTGCTATTGAAACTTGGTCAAAAATGACGCGATAGTCGCTCTTTTGTTGGCTTATATTTAGAAAATACGGTGGTCAATGAAAATTATAGCAGAGACAAACGTTTTTCCGAGCTTTAGATGTGACGCTTAGGCCCATCCATGATATCATTCAAAAAATTAGCAATTTCTTATGCAGAATGCTAAAACATTATGGACCACAACTGCACATTACCCTTTACCTTAACCAT
This sequence comes from Tigriopus japonicus, assembly GCA_010645155.1. Classification (NCBI taxonomy): domain Eukaryota; kingdom Metazoa; phylum Arthropoda; class Copepoda; order Harpacticoida; family Harpacticidae; genus Tigriopus; species Tigriopus japonicus. The sequence continues at coordinate 9,518,981 of CM021317.1, forward strand.
AGCATATTTTGGAAACATGAATTGCAAGCTTGTCCTATTTGAAGTTGGTTTGCGGTCAAATTTGGGGTTGAACTTGGTTCGAGCAATTTGCGAGATATTTTCTTTCACGACTTTTGTCCAAGCGACGTCAACATCGATAAGAACAAATCCAACGATGTGAAACAATGGGGAAACCATTTTAATTTTAGACCTTTTAACCAAAAGCAAATCACCCACGGATGCCAAATTATGCCCTCTTATCTATGAGATTCAACGTTATTGTCAGAATAACATTCCTTGCAAAAGTTCTAGTATCTTGTCCATTCTAAATTTTTCTGTTTTCGTACATGTTGTGGATGACTTTTCCCCAAAACGATCACCATCAATGTCAGCTCTGGGAGAGAAGTCAGGCAACAAAGAAAAAAACTTTAAAACCGAAAATTCCCGCACGCCAATTTGCTCATAACTCATCATGAAATAGAACCAAAGGGAACGAAACTATCACATTTCAATGAAATATAATATCAAGAAGAGCTTTTGTCTTGGACGAAGGAGTTGACAAACCAAACCGGAGGTTTCCTATTCAAAGGTTTTCGTGAGAAGGATACGTGCGTCATAGGTAGACGAGAACCCACTTGAATAAGTCCTCTAACTATGAGTTTTTTCATATTTAAAAGAATTTCAAAATTAATATGCTGTACTTCCGTAGGACTAAGAGAGCCCTTTTTGCCAGAATGGTGCAGCCATCTTTCACAACGTCTACTTTTTGCTACAAATCGGTCCAATCCTCGGAATTTGCCTGTCTAAGCATCTCCGAGCACTTCAATTTTGAGAGAATATTTTACATTCAAAATTGTGCTAAATAAGGCGGCAAATTTCTTTTTTTCCTGCCGAGCGTCGGAGTGTGAAAAATATTTGCTAAAATGGTTGTGAGGTGAATGTTTGTTGTTCCTCGTGACAAAAATTGAGAACCAGTGCTCACATCCAACCAACCCAAAGCACTTACCATGTGACAAAACTCAAGTTGATACAAGTAATAGCGTAAAATGTAAGAAAATTAGACTCTTGATTTAATTTATTCAAAATCGTCATTCTTTAAATGCGTTCAATCGAGAGTGACTGGCGGCGAATGGTTAAAACAGTTTTGACCTTCAATTTTCTGGCATTTGTTCGGACCTTCATGACATAGTGGGCGTAAAAATTGATATTGGGCCTTGGTCATTAAGTAGCTGCACCAACTTACACTAACTCAGTTTTCTTGAAGAGGCAAGTGCTTCCGGTATGGTTGTACGATATCATAAATGTCTAAAGTTTAATGTTCCTTTGAGCACTTCAAAGGTGCAGGATTTATCGAGTTCGTCGTCACGTCTAGTCTGTCCGAAATATCTAGCTGAAATTGTCGCGGCCACTTTTTGCCTTTGATTCGCCACAGAGCCACTTTCTGGACATTTCTCGAGATTTCTGGAGAGCCTTATCCTGTATTACTCTATTTGTGCGAACAAAAAAGTACTGACAGGATATAGAGGTCATTGTTATATCTGAAAAGGGAACTAATTTTAGTCGCTTCCCAACCATCCGCTCTCCTTCCAGTCTAGAACAGTCTTGGAACATGAACGTACGAGTAGTAAATAATGAAATAGTTATTGGAAATTGGGTGTTCTCTTTAACCCTTAAAAAGCCTCGCCATGTCTGAATATTTATCAAAATCCGCTCCTTCATATACCAGGTTTCTTTGAGTAGGCATCATTCAAAACTAAAAGCTCCCTCCACGAATCCTTTGAATCCAATTCAAAGGGCAAGGAAAAGAGGAAAAGGGATTGAGCCCCGAGCTAGAAGTCTCTCTAACCCTTCCTTCATTGCTTCATTTCATTCCATTTCATTTCCTCTCCTCTCGTCTCTTCTGTCTGTCTACGTAGGCATGGTGTCCATTTTCACTTTATCCTCGTTAGCCATTCAAAGATGGTTGTTGGTGACCCGACCGGGCAAATTCTCGCCCAACAACTGGACACACACCCGATTGAATTTGGCACTCATTTGGAGCCTCTCTTTGGCCGTGGCCCTTCCACCCTTACTAGGATGGTCCTTCTACGCCCCTGAAACCTCGGGTTTAAGGTATGGATGTGATCACCAATTCACCTTACAAGGCTGCTTTTGTAACACAAAGTCTGGCATTATTGCAGTTGCGCTCCTGCTTGGGAGGACCCTAGTTCCATCAACTTCAATTGGTACATGCTCACCCTTGGGTTCTTTCTGCCCACTTCAGCCATGGTTTACACCTCCGGAAGCGTTATTCTGAACCTCAACATGGTGAGTCAATTTGCTACCTCATTAGCAGCCTTTTTGAAGGCTTCCTTTTGTGACATTCATGCATTAGAACTTTAATTGAGTTATGTAACACTTGAAGCCGGTCTAGCACGTATGTACGTACTACTACGTAGATAGACAAACAACTATTGCAATGAATGCCTGTTGAGATCCAACCAAAAATGGAACGAGCACATTAGGAACCATTGAACCTTTGACTATTATTCATACAATTCTAGTTCTACAGGTACGCGAAGAGGAACAATAGGTGACTTGCTTCCAACTGTCTGAGTTATATAATACGCAGGAGCTTACTTTCCAAAAAAGGATTTGGATCATCCTTGATAATGTTTACGTGTTTGAGCTTTACGATGCGAGCTGTCAAAACTCATCAATTGGTTCTAATCATAAAATATATTGGTAAAGTCATTTCATGGGCAACGAAATGTGATATAGACAGATTGTTACGATGTGTCGCGTCAAGCTGTCATATTTCACCGAACAATGGCCACTCTCATATAAAACTCGTGTAAAACTCCGTGCCAGGATGATTACTCTAAAAGAAAGGCTGCTAAAACGATGAAAACTCAATTCCCTCCGTGAATATATTACACGCCAAATTTGATTAAAGAGGGCGATTAATTCTTTCTTCTCATCGGGTTAAAAAAAATGTCTTTCGTTTATCTTTTGTGGTAAGGTGATGGACATTTGAGTATTCCCTAATTTCTCTTCGATTTACTGTGCATTGCTTTGAAAATAAAGAAATGCCTAATGCCGACCATGCTCCAGATCACTTGAATTAATTTTTCTAGACCTGACTGCACCATCTTTACCTAATTAGCAGCGATGCCTTGAGGGCAGTAACTTGATTCTGTTATACAACACTTGATAACACGTGGAATGCTCCAGATTTGTCTTTGGTCGGAGTTTGTTCCAACTAAAGCCTTAATATAGTTCCAACCCCTTTTTCCATTTGCTTCCCGTGAACTTAGAATGCTTATTAATAAATTGGAAGTTTGGGTATTAAGTAGGTTTCTCGAAAGTGACAAGTTGAGGCGCAAACAGGCTCCTCCTTCTTTTGGAACATTCTGGTTGAGGCTTTTAGCAAGATACAAACAAATTTGTTTCAACTTGAAGTTTCCATTAAGACCGGCAAGTGGTTGTAGAAAACCTAATAACTTAAAGTTCCTTGCAAATAAAAAAATGGGTCTGAATGGGAAATCTTGTGTTCGTTCCAGAATGCGTCCAATCAAAAAGCTGCATCAGTGATTCGCCGTAGCGCTCAGAAACGCGAAAACAAGGTGACCAGAATGGTGATGTTCATGATCACTTCGTTCACCATTTGCTGGTTTCCCTATGCCCTCATGTGTTTGTATCGAATCCTCATTGGGCCCACCACACCACTGATGAGCGTTTTTCCATTGCTCTTTGCCAAGAGCTCCATTTGTTGGAATCCCATCATCTACATTCTCATGAACAACCAGGTAACAAACAAACAAACAAACATGTGACAATCATTTTTGAGTGTGTGGGAGTTTGAACATCCTTGACTATTGTAGAGTGACAGTTGAACCATAATTTGTTCCAATGTAATTATGGCATTGTCAATCAACTTCTTTGAATAGCAAATATAATAAATGATGAATAAAGTAATATCAGTTCAATGTAAAACAAAAATAATCGAGGATTAGGTCAGACTTTCGACATGAGCCTTGAAATGAGTCAATTTAGTGTGACTACAAAGAGATGTTTCTGCCTTTAAACGATTCCAAGTATTGTTTCGGGCTTTTCATTGGATAATCCTTGAAATTTCATTGAGTTACATCCTGTTCCAAAAAATTACACAATGGACCTAAAGTAGTCCATTTGAACTCCATTTCATACATTACGTGGTGGACCATCAGTTGAGCAGGGAACCTTGAAATTGAGTATGTTACCTATGTGAACACAAATAAAAACATGACCAAAAATGGACCAAATTTGGAATGGAGCTTTAGTAACAAAAATATATGTCACTTTTTGTTCCAGTTCAATGTTCTTCTCATTCCCAAATTCTTGCGGAACTTCTCTTCCGAAGAAGGCTCTCAAACCACCAATCACCACAACCCAAAAATCCCCACCATGAGGAACAAGTTTTTGGCCCCAACTCCTTTAATCGGGTCCCTTTCGGGGCAAACCTATGACATTTCGAGCAAGGAGAAACGCACCGATTCGCAAACGCAGCCTCACGATACAAATTTTGAGCAGATCGGAAGCATCAAGATCACCTTCACGCAACCTTGGAAAGACGCGACTAAAAACGGTGATTTGGATAGTACCGAGGCTGTGCAAGGCGATGATAGCATTTATCGGAATAAAACTACGATTGCCCGCATCCAATATACGAGTAATTTCAAAGAAGATACCAGATTCTAGGAATCTTTTTGCTTCAGGTGAGTGTTTTGGTGTCCTCTGATGAAACATGAATTTTACAACTGACCACTGACCTTTATTCTCTTTTAGATAAACTAAGTGGTTTTCGAAACGTCATGTGATGAATGGATGGATATCTTCAATGTACATCTTCTTGAGTACCTGATCGAATCTTCCCCCGTGTCATTAGTACCCTCCCCCGTCCCATTTTTTCCTAAAGAATATTCTCTGTCAATGCATTCACACACTTGTTGAAATGTCTCTATCGAAATATTTGTCAATCCAAAGCGAAGTGTTGAAATGATAGTGGTCTAAATAAAAGTGTACTATTCCGTCTCTTTGTTGCCTTTCACTTTTTTAGTATCTCGGCACTCGCATTATGTGGCACTTTGTTCCACAGACTGCATTTTTCATCTCAAGTTTTGTGATATCTGCTTCATTTGCCTGTTGATGTTTTCAATGGAAGTCTTAAGTTTTCAAAACTATCATGTGTATTTTTCCCTTTAAACTAAATTGAGACCAAGTCAAGTCAGCTCCGAACAAAATGTTTAATGGCTTTGACGTCAGTCAGGCTTTTTGAAAGCAGGAAAAAGCTAACGGAAACATAAATGCATCCTAACCTATGATCGGTTTAATCTTTATTTACGTTAGATCACCCACAATTTATTGCTATTTAAATCAGGCTCGCCATAAACCTTGAGGGTCTTAGTCTCCCCCACCGCCTCCACCGCCCCCGCCACTGTCTCCGCCGCCTCCACCTCCTCCACAATCTCCTCCACCACTGTAACCTCCGGAACCTCCACTAGTTCCACCCGAATCGCCAAAATGGCATCCTCCTCCTGTTCCTCCTCCGGTTCCTTCTGTTCCTCCAGTTCCGTCGTTTCCTCCTCCTGTTCCGTGATTCGACTCATAGTTCGAGTCGTTGGTAAAGCCATAGTTTTGGTGGGTCACGTGCATGCTCGTGGCAGTCAAATCCATGGATGTGGTCTTCTTATACACGCCCTTGTTAACTTGGACCGAGTCATTTTGCGTATTGTAGTGAACGGGGTTAGCGTTAAGGGCTCGACGTTTGACCATTCGTTTGAACATGTAGGTTAGTCCCACGATCAGGACAGCCATGATCAGCCCTGAGATGGCTCCTCGAATGGCATTGCCCTAAATGGAAAATATTCATGTCAAACTAAACTATTAGGCATTGAAAATGAATGTGAATAAGGAAGAGGTTTAACTCAGAAAAACATGTGGACGTACAAGCAAAATCCTAGACCAGTGTGTGGAGCATACCTAGCCAAAGTAAGGGGACCTCTGGACGATGAGACTATTGGAATAATTGTAATTTTCCAAGGGGACAAATCTATTGCGTTCTTCCACAAAAGAGATCTTGCTAACTAGCCTTGAGAAGATTTCGCGTTTCAATTTTCAGCTCAATTGAGTACCCAAGGGAAAAGTTATACCATCTCAAAGCAATGTTCTGAAGAAAGCATAAAATAAAGGATCTCGCCCCTTTTTCTGTTAAAATTACCACTTCTAAGAATGGACATGTACGTACTTAGCTGTGAGAAGCTATTATTTTCATTTCTTGAAAAGAACCTTAAAGTTATGGATCCTTCGTAAACTTTGCACTTTCACTAATGTCTAATTTTGTTTCATTTTTTGGATATCTGTGTCTTTGTCAAGATTTACCGTGGGCCAAAAAGAACTTCAATGCTCAATTTGGTTGTAAGTTTAATAAATGCATCTACACCAAAGGGAACGAGAGCTATAGTGATTCAATCAGAGGGACAATAGAAAGAGCCTTTCCTGGACTTTTCTGACCCTCGGAGGAACATTCTTTGTCGTTGAAAAAGAAGTGACTTACCCCATAATCCCGCCAATAGGTTGGAATTTCTTCGCCTGACATGATGATGACAACGGTTCCTACGTCTTGTTGCTGTTTTTCTGCAATCCGAGATTGTTTCACAAATTAAGAAGGGCTCGTCATCATCCTTGATGCTCGATATCGTTTATATGAGCCTGTTTATGAGTTGATAAAACGAGGAAAATATTTACGATCAGGCTTTGCAACTTATTGTTGGCCGGTATCAAGCCAAATTTCTCGGGCAAGTTTCACGGATCTTGTGACTTACTATTCCCTTTTATCGCACCATTCGAAGAACTCGGCAAATCACAAGAAAAATCCCAAATTCGATCTTCCTTTGCCGAGGAAGGTTTCTCGAATCCTGAGTGATTCAGAAATCGTGCTTGATCAACACTTGCCTTGTTTATTGTGATTTTGAAGCCCTTCACCGTCCGTCTTGGTGCTTTTAGAATCAAAGGTGAGTCCCTCCACACGGTACCTGCAAATACATAGGTAGGTAGTGTAAACACACACACATACACATGTGCATAGGGTAGGGACCTATTCCTGAATATATGGTACGCCAAGGATTCAGGCTTGCCATTGTGAATGACTATGGCTCTTTTTTGGCTGAAACTCCTTGATTACCTTGTTCAGAGGAAACTTACTAGAATATTCCCTCAACAACACAGGAAATGAATTCCGACGTTTTGGCGTCTTGGACGGTGAATTCCCTTTTCAATTCAGGTTTCTGACTCATAATCTCAGGAAGACGGTTTGGCAGAACTGGGCCGTCAAGTTACCTTTATTGTACGTACGCGGATGCTCCATATCAACCCAACTGGGATGGATGGTTTTTATTATTTCCCGGAAACGGGTCAGCCCGGGGAAATAACTAGGAATGTATTGCTTATGAATCGAAGATGGCCAATTTCAGTTTGCAGTACATCCATCCATTGGTTGACAAATAGTAGAGCCCATGACATGTGTCGATACAAGCCGATTCACAGGTAGTGTGGATGGGCCTGGTTTGATTGTGCGTACTGTATATAGCCGTGTTGTGAGAGGTCCCTCGGACAGAATCACAATAGCAGGTTGTAAAGTTGTGTGAGGCTCCTCTAAGAGAAAGACAGGCACTTCTGACTCGTTCATGAGAAATAATAACAACGAGCTCATCCTCGGAATTTAATGAGAGTTATGAGCAAGGACAGATCTTTTGGGAGTGAAGTGTTTTCCGAATTAATGTGGTGTGCGATCTGAGTTATAGGTACATACTTCAGACGTTGTCCACCACGAACGACCAGCGGTGGATTCACTGATTGATTGGTTGGTGGCTTCGCTCATCGAGAAAAAAAGACCGGAAGAAGCAAAACAAACGACGATAGCATCATGACTGCCAATCTGGACGATGAAAACACTTTCCAAGGCTTGGAGATCTTGGATTATGTCGTGATCGTGGTTTATTTCGTCTTCGTCCTGGCTGTGGGATTAATTGTGAGTAGTCTCTTTTTGGAGAAATTATCATCGATGTCTAAGTTGGTTTCCTAGGTTAGTTTTAGTACGCAATCTTCATATTTTATGATTTTATGGCTCCGAACTTTATTTATCACAAATCAATGGCAAAAATGCAGATACCTCAAGTGTAAATTAAGTGCATTTAACATTGTTGATCTTAGCAGTATCGTAAAATCAAAGAATACCCCAAAACACAAGCAATACAGGTTGTCATCATCAGAATATATTGGTTTTCCAATCCCATGAGATGAAGAATCTACCTAATAAGTGGAACTCGACTGTTTTCCTTTTCAGACCTCGTACAGAAGTAATCGATCGTCTCTCTCGGGATATTTCTTGTCTTCACGAAGCATGCATTTCATACCGGTAAATATCTTGGTTTTCTTAGAATCATTCATTGATGGTTTACTACATTCAAGAGTTCTATATTAAAGGAAGAATAAGTTGAAAAATATTTCATTAGTAACTATTTTTTAATCGTTTCAATATGCCGTTGCCATCCATCTATAAGATTTGGGGGAAGAAAAACGTACCTATTGGTTTCACACGAATTGAACACAATTGTTTTATTCAACCATTTAAATCATGTTTTTGACGAGTTGATGTAAGTTGATTTTAACGTTAAGTACTTTTAGGACAGGGGCCCGTAACCTAAAGGCTACCTTCCATAAGTGGATCCGAAAGGTCTCGTCAAAGTCCAAAAGGGTGGACCACAGGGCCATTTGTAGGGCTATACTCTTGTGCTCACAGCGCGTACAATTGTGGATCTGGCATCCATTGGCTTCGTTTCATTGGGTCCTTGATTGGACCAGAGAGAGGCCCTTAACTCAAGAGTGGACATGGGCAAAATTGGGCCACTTTTCATTTCAATGTTTCTGTTAGCGGGAACACTTAACACCGTTTGGTTTAAAAAGTTTGTTTTACGTTTCTTTTCAATTGTTTGAATCCAAAACTTTAGCTTATTTACAAAAAAATTGCAACACTCTGGAAATTTGACCAAAATGACCAAATCACAAAAAAATCTCGCTATTTTCGCACATAACATAATGTAGAGCCACAAGGGATCATCTTAAGCTACTTTCAGGTTTTTAAATTCGTCCAGAAAAACGGCTTAGCTTCGCACAAAGTGATATTTAATCGTCCAGTATTCTTGATTGGACTAAACTGAGTTTGATGGGCCCTCCTGACCTTAAAGGTTTAACTCACTCCTGATGCGTTTAAATGAAACTCTTGTGGCTATTTTGACTTATTCAAACGTAAATGAGGCCCTTGAATTGCATAAAACATAAGCTGATGCAGAAAAGAGCTGCATGGTAATGCATATGAAGCGAAGAAGAATGACTGGCAAGAAATCAAACCAGAATATGAGAAGAAGTTACTTTTGTAAACATCAGCCATGTATGCATTCAAGAAACGCATTCTCAAAATATTCTAAAACCAATAATTTTCCTATTTGAGTAATGCAAGGAACCCCGGCATTTTAGGCAATGGAGTTTCCTTGATTTTCATGGCCAAGACAAGGTCATCAAACTTCCGTATCAAACCGATGGTAAAATAAGTGTTTTCCTGTTGTTATCCTAAAAGGGAGATTTACTAGTTGCTTCAAGTTGTGCCCAAGTTGTGACTCTAGGAAGCATTCTAAATGCCTTAAATGTTTGAGGGTTAAAAGAGGGCCTAAAAGTTCTAAAAATAATTGACTTATCTATCACTTTATCTCATAACGTGGGTTCAATTTCGGAGACACTTGGCAGCTTCTAAAGTATCCTAAAGTGAGTGTAGAATTTTACCTGTTTGTCAAAATATTATTATAGCATTGGAGTCTTCAAGTAAGAATTCAGCCCTCGAAGGCAAGGCATGAAATGAAAAAGGTCAAATATCAAATATTTAGTAAAGAAAATGTCTACACCAGCTTCTCTTCATATTTTTTACTCCACAACAGGAACAGAGCAACTCCAACATGTGACATATGTCTGTGGTCAAAAGCGGACGAGTGTCAAAACAGAGATTCTTTTAGTTACAAGCAACCAACCAACCCATTTTTAGGTTCCATTGTTCAATTCTGGCTGACACAATCTCTTGCATGGATCAACCTTTCAAGCCAGCTTGTTCCATTATTACTTTTTCATTCTTTTCTTTCCAGGTCGGAGCCTCTTTGTTTGCCAGTAATATTGGATCCGGTCACTTCATTGGTTTGGCCGGTTCAGGAGCAGCTTCCGGAATTGGAGTGGCGGCCTTTGAATTCACGGTGAGATCTTCAAAGAAAAACGTACTCGGAAATGGACCGAAAAGGTTGAGAAGCTCAAAATTAGAGGCAAGCTAGTTGCTTGTACAGACGTTGAAGAAGGATATTTGTTTGGGTTCCAACCAGTAGTTGCAAGGGATCAGAACTTGAATACGAATTTACGAAAACAGGCAGAAAACTTGAGCTAAATGGTTAGCTTGACTAATAGTTTTTCTTAGCCCAAAGTCTGTGCAAAGAAAGACGTTTCAAATTGTACCACTTTGAAACAAAGGAAGACCTAAGATCCAAAAAAGCTGTCGTCAATTTGCAATATTTCTATAACAATGTACGTAGAGATTTATATTGTGAGATTTGGCGGGATTAAATAAGATGTACGCAATAAGAACACGGTGCAAACCAGTCATCTACGTAGAGGAAAACAAACATACTTTAATGTCTGAGGGCTACAAATATTTTGTTCACGAGTAACTTATGGTTCTGACTAGTACATTCAACTTTTATTGACGCATCTTAAGTGGTTCTGAGTTTCTAAATTGGTCCCTCAAATGTAAAGTGAGAGCATGAATTGGACAAATGAGACAGCTCTGACATCATTAAGAGGCTCATATGTCCTGAAATAAAATAAAATCTACAAGTTCTTCATTCTCGTGACCAGGGTTGGCACATTTAGTCTATTAGGAAGAATTTCAAAATCAATAAGAATTGTAAGGTTTGCTCTATCGAAATTGGAATCATTGAGAATGGTCGCGTAAGTAGCACATAAGATGTTATTTAAAAGTGGAACTTGGACTTTCTTAGATCTTTGCATTTGCAACACTTGACTAAAACACCAAACATTGAAATGAAAGCATTAATTTGAGTTGCTCGTCAATGTAATTAGATTCTGGAGAAGATCTAAAGTTTGTCATGTGATCCAAATTGGAATCCCAGTTCTCAGTAATCAAGAAACTAGTATAACATACTCAAGATCGAGTTTAAGGGTCACGTTCATTGACGATTCATTCTTTTCTTTTAGTGCACGCAATTTTTCCTTAACAAATGTTCCCCAAACAACAAAATCCTTCATGACGCTTTGCTTGTATCATTACTCTCTGATTGGAATTTTACATCCTTTTTTTCTCTTCAATTATTCCAAGGAATGGGTTGTGATGGCTCGAATGGTCGGCTAATCGAAATCAAAAGTAGTTGGCCTCGATTTTTTAAACCTTTGTTATGACCCCACGGGAATGGTAGGCGTGGGCGTCTCTCTGAGATAGTAAAAACAAGAAGCCCATAAAATATTTAAAAAAAGGCCCTTAGCATCCCCCTGTCAGTTACCTATTGGTATTTCTGCACTATAATCAATTAATCATTACTAAGGTTTGGATCAACTTAGTAGGGTTTTTGGCCAAAAGGTTCATTTTTTTGCGCCACACTTGCAAAATCTTCAGTTAAAAGTTGCATTCAATTCGACCAAAGTTGTAGTAAAATTGCCATTTCTGGCCTAAAAATGTCACCTTTTGACACAAAAAGTTAAAATTGGTCAAATCTCGTATGTCTCAATTCTGGGCGGAAGTTGTAATCCTAAGCTTGTTTTTACTGCAACCTTTGGCTTTATTAAGAACGCTGTTATGCTTTGCACAAACAATTTTAACATTGAAGAACACTTATTGTGGAACGTGAGCCAGAGGCTCGCGCGCGTGAGCGAGAGGCCGTGTAGAAGTGCGCGCACAGGGTTAGGCAGAATTAGTGAAACATTAGATTCAAGATCATGATTAAGGCCCTTGGTGTGAGCCACATTTTCAAATGAAAGGTTAAAAACCATAAGAGAATAAAGGAATATTGTCATGGAACCCTGGACAAGGTGGCAAAAAGAGGGTGAGGACTCCCACGTCGGTCAAGGCCTTTAAGATTTTATGAAATCCGACTTGATCAATGAACAAGATGGCTAAAGACTAAAATTTGTCCCCATTACTTATGGTTAGATCTTGACAAGGCCAAGAAGGGTAACAAGGACCACTTTCGATTATAGTTGAAGCAGCATGGGATGATAACCAAGCGGAGGATTAGGCGCATGATAGTAGTAACATTGATATCAAGACGCTCAGGGGGGTGGTTTGTCTCAGAAGGGTACATGACAAATAATATTCCATCAAGTTATAGTATGTTGTATGCGAACCAACTTCTTAGAACAATCCTTGCCTATTGACCTTGTTGGTAAAGAGTTATTTTACAATTTCCATGTTTAACTAATTCTGCCTAACCCTGTAAAACATATGACTCGAACAAAATCCCGCAGAATTTAAGTGATTGAGACAAAAAAGTGCTGTTTGTTGCAAAAAAATAGAATGTGCTAAATTTCGATCCCTCTCTACTGATAGGAAAACGTCCCCTTTTAACATGGCTAAGCACTGAGTTGTGGGTGAATTCAACCCAGATTGCACAATTTTTACGCTCTTATCGCCCGTCTCCCATTTTCAGTTATGAAACTAGATCTTACTGGATCCACCAAAATCAACGTCATTTCAAAACTCAACCTTTAATTGAATATCGGTCATCCTTTTGATGCAAAGCTCTTTTTGGATGCATTTAAAACTTCAAAAGTTTTTTAATCTACAGGAACGACGCTGCCTTTTCAGCGTAACGGCTCGAGTTGTTATGCCAGAATGACTTAAATTTATTTCCATCCACAAATTTACCAATGTATCTGAGAGGTTGTTATTGGTCTAACTGAAACTTGGACAATAAAGGAGATTAATTGAATAAACACTTTCACTTTAGAAGTAAACTTGGACATTAAAAATTTCTCTGGTGGAGGTGCTGTGTGTATTTTTGCCCTTTCACGATCTCATCGCCATTGAATAAAATCCTAAACAAAAGCTCTAAAAAAGACCAAATCGCACTTAGCTATCCATTATAATTGTTGAAAACTTTCTTTTCAGGCAATTTACTTCCTGATGATGCTCGGTTGGTTATTTGTCCCAGTTTATATGGCATCTGGAGTGTATACTATGCCCGAGTATTTGAAAAAGCGCTTTGGAGGTGAAAGGATTCGGGTATACCTCTCAGTTTTAGCACTTCTTTTGTACATCTTCACAAAAATTTCAGTAAGTTCCGCCTCTCAAGTAAGTTCTCGTTTGTGTCTGAAATGTGTGAATTGTACCAACTGTCTAGGCCGACTTGTTTGCCGGTGCTCTTTTCATCACACAAGCCACGCAGATTGAGGGGGATTATGCCATCTACATTGCAATTTTGATTCTACTTGCCATTGCGTGTCTTTTCACAATCGCTGGAGGTCTCTCTGCTGTGATTTGGACTGACTTTGTCCAGACCGTTTTGATGATTATTGGTGCTTTCATTCTGTGTGGGATTGGTAAGCGGAAAAGGAAGCTTATGTGACGCCACCACGTGTGCTGATTTTTCCTTATTTTCAGGGTTCCAAGAAACTGGCGGTTATGACCAAATGGTGGAAAGTTTTTTTAAGGCAGTGGCTGATAATCGATCTCATTCCGATCCAAATGACTTAACCAGTGAGTTGTGTGGCGGCGTGCCAGATAATGCCATGCATTTAGTTCGAGGAGTGGATACAGACCTTCCTTGGACAGGCATGCTTTTCGGTTTGGCCATCAATTCAATTTGGTATTGGTGTTCCGACCAGGTCATCGTTCAAAGATCATTGGCTAGTAAAGACATGGTTCACGCCAAAGCCGGAACCATTTTGGCAGGATATCTTAAACTTCTCCCATTGTGGATCATGGTGTTTCCGGGAATGGCAGCCAGAGTCCTTTTTCCAAATTCAGTGGCGTGTGCTTCACCAGACGCTTGCTACGAAGTCTGCAAATCAAGGTAGCACGTTGCACACTTACTGAAAACGGGCAACTCTTGATCCTTGATTTCATTTTTACTTCAGAGCGGGTTGCACAAACATTGCATTTATTAAGCTTGTGAACGAGAGAATGCCCATGGGACTCCGTGGACTAATGCTGGCTGTAATGATGGCTGCGCTCATGTCTAGTTTGACCTCAATTTTCAACTCGTCTTCCACCATTTTCACCATGGACATATACACAAGATTTAGGTAGAACCAAGATTTTTTGTCAACCCAAAGTCATTTGAAGCCTGAACCTTCATTTCTTTAATAGGAAAAACGCCTCCGAGATTGAACTTCTTATGGCCGGTCGTATATTTGTGTTGGTTTTGGTGGTGATCAGCATCATTTGGATCCCGATCATCAACGCTTCTCAGGGATCCCAATTGTTCGTGTATATTCAATCCATTACGAGTTATCTGGCACCTCCGATCTGTGCAATATATCTGCTGGCCATGTTCTGGCCAAGATGTAACGAACCCGGGGCCTTTGCCGGGCTCATGGTGGGCCTGGTTGTGGGCCTGATTAGGTTTGGACTTGAATTTGGCTATGCCATTCCTCCGTGTGGATCGGGAGAAGAAAAACCACCCCAGTGGTGGTACAATATCATTTTTAATATTCACTATCTCCATTTCGGCATCCTGTTGTGGGGAATCACAGGAATTGTTACCATTTGCGTGACGCTGCTGACCGATCCAATCCCGGAGAAACATTTGTATAGGCTGACGTTTTGGAGTCGCCACTCGGACAAAGTTCGCATTGATTTGGATTCTGAGGAAACTGAGCCTCAGGCTCAAGAAGAGGATGTTCAGTCGCTGAAGGCTTTAACTTGTAAGATACGGCTTTTCTGGAATCAACTTTATGTTGAGAGCGACTCAATATCATATTGTTTGGGGTTGCAGCTCACAATGAGGAAGTGGGTTTCGTACGGAAATGTGTGAATTTCCTTTGTGGCATTGATAACAAGGATAAGGCCAAGAACGAGCCTCAAGAGGACCAGTTGGCCATCGCTGAATTGACGCCCGAACAGAAGGCTGCAGAAGCGGCCTTGTTTCTCAAAGAGGAACCCTTTTGGAGAAGGTAAGGAAGTTCGCGATCATCAAACAGATTATTCTCGGTCCAAAGGACTTGCAATGTTTCTTATTCATTTGAGTGCGATTGCTTTTTTGTCAGGCTTCTTAATTTAGGAGACTATATATTTAGAACTCAAAATCTCATGTTTTCATTCATTGGCCTCAAATTTTGTTCTCCGACTAAAGCTTCTTAATTTTCTTAATTAAAAGGTTGAAGGAATGCATTATTAAGAAACCACCCTCGCCGCTTGTATATTTTTTGTCCTTGCAGTCTTTCTAACTATGTTATCTTTTTTTCTTCACTAGAATCGTGAACATAAATGCGGTTCTCATCATGGCCATTACAGCGTTCATCATTGGATTCTACGCCTGATTTCATCATGAATGTTCTTCACATCACAGAATTTAGATGCAATACAATAATCAAAATACAAGTAATAATTTATGGTCTAACTAAGATTTATTGACCATGATCCTCTTAAACTCTTTTTTTCTAAGTTGTCACGTGCAAGGTCACAAGTTCAGGTACTTTCATTTGGCCAAGTAGGAAATCGTGAATTGCGATCGAGTTCAAGGAGCATTAGGCTTCACTCGAAAGAGCACTTCAATCTGGAAATTCTCCTTGAAGACATGCCAAGTTTTTTCCTTATGAGGATTATCAATTTCTTCTCGCCGAAGGACCAATTGTCGTCTCTGAAGTTGTTCCACAGTTTGTGGAACATTGTGCCTTGGAGGGATTTGGCCTTCCACCTCAACAAAGAACGTATGGAACCTAATATGAATAGAATTCAGGTTAGACTTTGTCGTATTTCGAACACCTCTCAATTGTCGAGGAGTTTGGAAGGAAACTCTCTGCTTTAATATCAATCAACAATAGCTGATATTTTCGTGACTTTTCCTCTGAACTGCTTGAACAATTTTCTACTTTTCCTTATTTTCCACCTAATCTGGGTTGAGAATTCCATCCGACATCGAACACAATTGGTTGTATCATTGGGTATAGCACTTCAGCGGGAAACCAGATAAGCCACGAAAATATGAGCTCATCCAACCTTGAGGATTTTTCCTCATCTAAAAGTGCGCCCGAGAGCCAAGACCAAAATGGAACATACAACATAGAACTACTGAAGTAACGATGAATAATCCATGGGTAAAGAAATTGGAGAGAAATTTACTGTAGAGCTCATTGAAAATAGTTTAGTACGTAAATTACAATTACGCACACGTGTTCCTTTCTCACAGTTAGGGCAAGGCATAGTTATTGAGTGGGAACAATAGTTTTGTCATTCTAAAATTCGATTGGCTTGCGAAAAAGACAATCAACCATTTCATGTTAAAGATCCCTTATAGATTAAAAAACCTCGTTTGATTTATGTACAAAACTTTGCAAACACGCAACTTAGGATTCACTCACCAGAAATAAAAGGCGCAGTTTTCATAACCTTTGGGACATCGACTTGAGGAGGAATAGAATTTCAATCTGATGTCGTGGACAACTTCAGGACATTGATCTGACACTTGAATGGTTAAGCAATCGTCCTTAGGGTTGTAATTCCACATTTGGGAATTCGAGATGGCATCATCTACAAACAATTCGTCTTGATGACGACTCGAAACTTTCAAGCTCAGATCGGATCCATTGCCTTTGCCAACGCTCGAAATCCCTGGAAAAAAAGGCCACATTATGACATGATGAACATTAATCGCTGGAACCGTTGTTGTGTTTTTTTCTCGCTATAAATGTACTTACAAGCACGTATGCGTAAGTACTAGAATAAGGAGGATGAACAAAAGGATGCGTTCGGAATGAATTGAATATGACGTTCTGACAAGTTAGGTAATGGGGGATGTCATGGCAAATACCGATCAAAACCATTTTTGCGGGAAAACTAACTTCCTCAGAAGACATTAACTTTTTACTTTTTTACTTCAAAAATCTATGTGGGAAATTGAACCCCATCCTGTTTGCAATCGACAATGAATATTGAAGGCGCAAACTCATGGAATGTAAAACGGTCTCAAGTCATTACAATGCCTGACAAAGATTTATGAAAAGTGAATGAATCCAAAACATGAAACATTAAACGTGTGATCATCTTTGGCCCTCTGGTTGTGATATTTCAACCATTTGACGAGACCAGCTTTAATTTGGGAATGGAGTCACCTTTCATGTGTTACTCAATAGCCGATCAAACAAAGAATGGGAGCAAATGTCGTTCTTCTACTATTGGCGAAAGAGCATCCCTAATTTAGTTTGCCCGGTTCTGACATTCCAAAAGAAAACTTTTATGACGATCAATGTGTGGAGGCGATCTGTATTTAGCTCAAAGGATAGCTTTCATTCCATTTAATGGTTATAGTTGATGTTAATCGTTTGTGGGGGAAAAGCAAACTCCTACAGTATTGCATAAGTTACAGTACGTGACTAAATGATGTATTTAACAAACATCTCCCCCAAATGCGTTCAAGGGAATCCTCATCCCACAATAATCCTTCTTTGTCTTTTCATCGTAGCCTCGGCGTTACATAAAATGTGTTTGGCGTTTACAGAGAAAATCGAATGCATAAAAGCATTCCAATCCGATTAAGTGATGGCTACTCGTACTCATTTTCAGGTCCGGGTCACTTTCTATAAATAATTGTCAAGATATTGGAAAAAACTGGTTTCCAGAGGCAAGTATGTGCACATGAGTTATGATATTTCACTCCGTGGGACAAACTTTTTACGAAGGTTCTTACTTTGGTTTGGGAAGAAGTGAAAACAAAACAAAGTGGATGGAACACGCAAAAAAGTCGTCAACATAGAACGAAGTTAGATGAAACTCAAGATAAACGAGTTAATGGGCGAGTAATGGTTCAAAATAATGGCAAATGACATCTTGTAATTTTTGATGGTTTTGATACGCCGTCTTGGCTTTGTATATTTATTCTGAAATATTTCTTGGTGAGTTTACGGGCCACCCAACCTAACTTGCACGCTTTAAAAAATGACTTCGAATGTGGTCGCTACCAACAAAACTTAAGAAATAACGCTCGCTCATAACTTCATAAGAAATGAATCTTCCCTTCAATCATAAAACAAATTTTAAAAAATCGTGCTGTTAACGAGTAGCAAGCTAAGTCTACTACACACAATATGGATTGGACTGCAGTGGTCGGCAACCTGTGGGCCCGGAAAGATTATTATTTTTGATGAGTCCAGGAGCAACGGGAAAAGCTTTAAATAGCAGTCCCAAGAGCATCCATGGTACTGAAATCATTGTTTGTACACAAGTCAAGAATTGTTTATTTGTGGGCCCTTGAGCCTACTACAATCTGTTTGGTGGGCCCTAACTCCCAAGAGCTTGCCGACCCCTGGTTTAGAGTCTCTAGTATGAATTAGAGCGCTATAATAAAAGAGTACGCGCATGTGCCATTTTGGTCCCAAGACGTCGGTTCCATTGTACTGTGGTTCTTGGGTTCGACCTATTTGAGGCAACTTTACCTATGCACTATTTACTACCAAATTGACGCTCATGATCTCAGCTTACCTTTGAAAGCATAATGTTTGACCTTAATAGCCTTTGAAGGCCAAGGCTGGCCAAAACCGTGGGTGCCGGAAGATAACCTTCTCGTTCTCCTTAAACCTCGATGCGCGTTCAAGCCCAGTGCTGCTGTGAATTGACTCGGTAATGTCAGCTCTTGATGAATCTTCACGCTGATTTGCATTGAGTTTCTTACTTTTTAGGAAATCTTAATCTAACTAGATACGAAATTGGTTGGTGAATATTTAGAACGTCACTTGAAGCCATTAGAGTGTTTTCCTCGTGCACATCATTACATTGTCATGTGAAATGACTTTTTAGTTGAACAAATATCTGGCAGTCCTTGTGAAGTTGCGCATTCGTAGCAGTCGTCAGGCTGATAGTGCTACAGACTGTTATGCCTAACTTTGTAAAAAGTTTTGATATTTTGTACTCATAATATATATGACAGAAGCTATTTAAGTAAGTTTTTGCAATTCACCTATCAATTTTTGCCTTTGTCACTAATTATTACATGAAACTAAAGAAGCTCATGGGATAGATGTATCATTTCAGCTATTAAACTCATTGCCCCTATATATCTGTTCAACCCCTTCTTGTGCGTTGAACAAATCAAGACTGTTGACTTTTGCTCCCACCTGATATTATTTTAACCTAGAGTCTCTCATTTTTTCTCTTCTTGATCATTTATCCAGGCTCTCCACGTGTCTTTTTTTGATTTTTTTTCTTCTCACCAATACCCTCTATATATTTTTACAATGTTCTGGGTGGTAAATCAACATAAGAATGACTTTTGATTTGAGAATTTATTGCTGAAGGGAAGTTGATGTTTTTTTTCAATGAGATCTGGAAAAAGTTCTTTCCAGTAGAAGAGTGTTATCAAACAAATGAAGCTGGGATTCCGGGCTCAAAATGGCTGGGGATGTGTCTGAGTTGAGACCAACCCTTCAAAAATATAATAAAAAATTTGATTATAATTATCAAGCTGTTTTAACAATCAATCAAAACAAATTTTTCATGTACTACAAAACACCCAAGCCATGTTCCGATCCATTCTTAGCCAGTTTGGACCCCAAATCTCCAGCTAAAATTGTCCAAATATGCTTATCCATTCATAAAAGTGAGTATTTCATTAAGGTAATTTATTTTCATTTAAAAATATAGCAAAACCAGTATGAAGTTCTTTGTTGGAATATTTTTGATGAGTTTGTGATTCAGCAAGACCAAACACAACTTCTTTGCATATATGATTCATAAGTTTTAAACATTTGATGTGAAGAAAGAACCATTACAATTTGCTTTATTTCAAGTCCAAAGGTTGAAATGATACTTCTTTCCCATGAGCTTCTTTAGTTTCATGTAATAATTAGTGACAAAGGCAAAAATTGATAGGTGAATTGCAAAAACTTACTTAAATAGCTTCTGTCATATATATTATGAGTACAAAATATCAAAACTTTTTACAAAGTTAGGCATAACAGTCTGTAGCACTATCAGCCTGACGACTGCTACGAATGCGCAACTTCACAAGGACTGCCAGATATTTGTTCAACTAAAAAGTCATTTCACATGACAATGTAATGATGTGCACGAGGAAAACGCTCTAATGGCTTCAAGTGACGTTCTAAATATTCACCAACCAATTTCGTATCTAGTTAGATTAAGTTTTCCTAAAAAGTAAGAAACTCAATGCAAATCAGCGTGAAGATTCATCAAGAGCTGACATTACCGAGTCAATTCACAGCAGCACTGGGCTTGAACGCGCATCGAGGTTTAAGGAGAACGAGAAGGTTATCTTCCGGCACCCACGGTTTTGGCCAGCCTTGGCCTTCAAAGGCTATTAAGGTCAAACATTATGCTTTCAAAGGTAAGCTGAGATCATGAGCGTCAATTTGGTAGTAAATAGTGCATAGGTAAAGTTGCCTCAAATAGGTCGAACCCAAGAACCACAGTACAATGGAACCGACGTCTTGGGACCAAAATGGCACATGCGCGTACTCTTTTATTATAGCGCTCTAGTATGAATAACCTTCGTTCTAAGTGTGGGCTAAAATTCAAGCGTCTTGATGTTAAAATTGCAAGAGCCCGCAAACACGCCCAAAAAGCCCAGAAAAAAAGATACAAAGTCAAGGGATGATGCGTTTGCTTGTGAAAGGCATGCTTGAAGCATCATGCATCGCCAAGCGCAAAAAACGTGACCTAATTAGAAGTTTGAAGTAAAGGAAGCCAGAATGGCCGCGCGTGCTAATGCGTTCTTAAAAGTGCCGAGTGTAAGTGCTTCCCCAGACGGCATAGGTTCGAATCCTGTTGGGGATCGAATTGAAGCTGTCGGGAGAAATCTTTCAATATACAGGGAATTGCATTCCTTGTAGCGGTAGTAAAAAAACCGCAAAAAAAATTAAACTCTTTGTCCAGAATGCCATCTTAAATTTTAGATTGGTCCTGAACATGAGCCGATTCCGTTTTTGTAAAAAAACAGAAAATGAGTAAAGGCTCGAAAATTGCCAAAAAAAACTTAATTGGTTCAAAGTAACCGAAACGACCTTTTGTCATAGAGCAACAACTTTAGAGTAGAACGAGGGGATCCTGCTTTAAAGGGAAAATCCCAAAAGTAGGACAAGTAGATGCTGGATTGATTCCCTTTGCATTGGTCCTCAATAGAATTTTCCATTGTGCTTTCGGGTGGATGGATGCTTACCTGTAATTCGAATTTGTTCTATCTTCATCCAAACGTCTTGTGGAAACTTTTGTGGAAGTTTGCGAAGTTTCTCGAAATATGTAACATAACGAATTTGACTCGCCGTCTCTACGCCTTGAAACTGGCTCGAAACATTTCGGTCCGTCCGTCTTTGACCAAAGAATTCTAAAGACTGGGCCGCATTTTGGAACAACTCAAATTCGATCAAGAGAATGCATATCATGGTCCCTGTTCGACCTTTACCTCCCTTACAATGAATTGCCACCACACTCTTCTCATTACTGGACAACCAGTTCATAACCTAGAAAGTAATCCAAATAGTTCCAAGTGTTACTGATTCGGCAAATCCTTATAATTTTTCTTAAGCCAGTGTTTAAGAACAAGATAAAATACAAGTGCAAGCCAAATTAGAGTGCTTAGTGTACACGACGTGTATTTGAGCTCAACAAGTCATTTTTCAGTTCCAAAAACTTTTGAGGCCACTTTTGAGGTGCTAATGCCATACTGCATATGAATTTGAATTCTGTTAATTAGGTCACGAGCAAAAATACGTTATAAGGTCACTTAAACCATACTTAAAGATAAATACTTAATTTTTTTTTCAATCCATGTCTTTTGGGTGTGTCAACCTAAAATATTGTCAAAATCTACTTAGCTGTTTGTCTAAATTGATGGAATGACCCTCATGTTTGGTCCTTCGAGAATGCCGATGAAAAAGGCCGTTGAAAATAGATTTCCAAAATATTTGAGAACAACACTGCTCTTAGAAGTAATGGACCGAAAGCGCTTTCGGCCGAAATTACGGCCAAAATTTCGGTTTCGGTTATGCCTACCGAAACCGAAAGCAGACATGCACTATAAAGGACGGAGTTTGACAAAAAATCGAAAAAAAATTCGTCCAAAAACCACTGAAATTCAAGTTTCCCAATTTTTCAAAATCTACGCCCTACCCAACATCGAACACATGAGCAATTTAATTTTTAAGGTGGATTTTGCATTAACACAATTTTGCAGTCAGCTGCTTTCGGTTTCGGTTTCGGTTAAGCCCTCTTTCGGCCGAAACTTTCGGTTTCCCTTTCGGTCCATCACTAGCTCTTAGTACATCTAAGACTTGTAAATCAAAGTAATTTTTCAAATATTTATTTTAAGTTCGTTTTAAGTATCATAAGTGTTTTTGCCGGTGACCTATTTAACCGAATTCAAATAAATGTTCTGCATTGCATTCACATCTCAAGAGTGGTCTCAAAAGTTTTTGGAATTTAAAAATGACTTCTTGAGCTCAAAAATACACCGTGATGTAGCGCACAGCACAGGAGTGCACGTAATCCTTTAGAGAACTCACCTGATCTACAAACTCGACCATTTCCACCACTGAGGGCACATTGTGATCATCTACAGGCCAATGCGTGACTCGGTTGTGGAACCAGTGATCCTCGTAAGTTCGCTCACTACAGAGATTGTACACTTGATAACAATCCCCATGATGTTGGTCGAGAAAGGCCTTTACTTCTCGAATGGGATTTCGATACCAAGACATCAGTCCTGTGCTTGGAAAACTCATGGCAATGATGTTTCTGGTCACATAGGTCAAGTCAAGATCCACACCATCCTGTTGGTAACGCCGCTTGTTCTGGAATCAAATTTGAAGGGTTCAAGATCGTTGGATTTCGAAAAGATTCAGCGGACTGTTTCTCACTTGGGAAACTTTCTGACGAATGGCCCGTTTGATTTGATGGTGCTCGGTGTAAACCCGAAGAAGACGAAGCAGCCGGAGGAATCGGATCATACGGAAAATGACTAAGATTTTGGAAATGCTTAATATCGTCAGCTTCTTGATGGGCTCACAAGAGCCATCTTGGAAGATGCCGTCGGCAATGGATTGCTCTATGGTAATTGTGTAGGCTATTGAGATGATTAAAGTGAGAAATACTATGCCAAAGTCCAAAATGTTGAACCAATGCTTCCTTTTGAAAAATACTGAAACGGGAAAGTATAATCAATTTTTGAGGCAAACGGTCTCAGCCGATCTCAATTTGAATACTTTTGGGCCGAAGAGCAAAGATTCGGAGAAAAAGTTCCAACATAAAGATGCAAGACAGGGCAAAATCCACGAAATTTAGCACACGTGATGCTTTTCCCGGAGGACAATCCAAGATGAGATCCACAAGAATGAGTGATAAGTCTATTATGATAAGGGTGAACGTGATAATTCGGAAAACCAACGATTGGACGATAAATCGAAGGGTGAACCACCGAACATATTCAACAGTGCAAGCTGCAACCAAAGTATGAAATTTTATTTCGTGAAATACGATTTAAGATAAATTGGCACGGAAAAAGTCCATCTTCGGGCACGCAGTAAATAGGTCACAAGAAAACAGTCATAGATAAACAGTCACGGTAAAAAGGTCACAAGGTAAACGGTCACGATGAAAAGGTCACAGTAAAAAGGTTACATGGTGAAACAGGCCTGCACCGCTCCAAGGGGAGTCTATGGGTTGACCCCAAGAACCCTAATCTGTTCCATGGTTAAAGATTGTCCCATGAAAGCATGAGAAAATCAAGGTGAAACACAATCATGCCAAGACTAGTCACTATAAACCCATTCCAGACACGTTTTTAAAAAGTGGTCTCAACCGCCCCAGACCTGGTGGACCCCAGGGTACTCCTACCCCTAGGGAGGGGTGACACTGGCATTTTCAGCATCGACACCGACACCGGCTAAATTGTCAAAGTCGACACTGACACCAACACCGGTGTCGACACCGACCTCGACACCGAATTCGACACCGACACCGGCTCTGAAAGTGTTTATTTAATGATTTTTTCGAATTTTTAAAAATATCATGAAACCTTGTAGGTCGACACAAAAGGCCGGTGTCAACTTGCCTCTTACGTTCAAGATGCAACCATGGGCTTCTAAGACAATTTGGGTGGAAAAAACCTGCCCCAAAAAAAATCTGTGACCTTTTTACTCTGACCTATTTACCTGTGACTGTTTTGCTTGTGACCATTTTACCTAAAATCCTTTAAATATTCAACAAGAAATACGACGCCAAATATTTTTGTTGTCATCATCTTCTTAATTCAGTAGCCTTCCAAAAATAGCCTCAATCATCAAAAGAAACCTAAGTGCTTTGAAAACAGCCAAAAAAGTCACAGATTTTAAGATAACCTTGAAGGAGCCAAGAAAGTTAAATCATAAGTCAAAAATAGAGCAAACAAATATATTTCAGAATTGTAGGCAAACTACTGAATTCAAAAACATTAGAATATTAACAGAGTTTTTTAATTCTTCCAACAAAATCTGAAAGATTTAAATTTGAGAGCATTTTTGGTTTTTTCATTCTTTTTTTGTTATTTCATTTTCTTTTATGGTTATCTGAGATTGATAATCAAAGAGGGTCTTCAACGAGAAGAAATAATTTATCGTTTGCCGTAACCATCTTTAGTTTACCCAAGAGCTCTCAAGTAGTAGAGTGAAATCATGAGATGCAAACTCTTGCGGGCGCAGGCGTGCAGACCCAGGAAGCAAAATTTCACTACAATAACTTTTGATTAAAACCATTTTTCGACCGTTAGGAGTTGTCCAATCGTGTCAACGACTTATTTTTCGAATGATAACCGTAATAAGATGAAACAGTTTGTGAGATTTAATCAGCACCTCATCCTCTGAATGAAAGTGTTTCAAGACCTTTAATATCATTTTTCAATGTCAAAGAATCATGATGAAGATATTTTGTCAAAGTGTACATTTTCAATTTGCTGAAAAAACTATTCTAACTAATGTTTTTAGTGGTTTTAAGAAATTTAATAGTTATTTATGCTACTTTAAAGCACTGACTCATCAAACAATATTCAAGAATTGTCAAAATGGATACTTTGAACATCAATTTCTTCAATTATTTGAAAGCTAAACCCGCTCATTAAACTTCACAAACTGTTTAATCTTAGCATGGTTCTCATTTTTGAAATAAGTCGTCGTCACGATTGGACAACTCCTTTTAGTCGAAAAATGGTTATAATTAGGGACAGGAACTTAAGACGAATAAACTTATTCGTCTTTTTTCGTCTTTATTCGTCTTTTTTACCCTTATTCGTCGCGACAAATTTATTCGTCTAATTTGGATTTTATTCGTCTTTTTTCGTCTAATCCGGCAATTTCACTCAACTTTTTTCGTCTAATTAGTCAAAAATTGGAACTTTTCTTATATTTGAAGCTTTTTTTCTCAAATTTGGAATCAAATAGACACTTTCAAAAAAGTTCAACGCCAAAACTTGGGCAACAAAATATGATGCACACTTACATTTTACCTTGTAGAGTTTCCTGACACGAAGAAAGAAAATTGGATTGGAAAGCCTATCTGACTATTTGAAGAATTAATGTCAGCATTTTTTTTTTTGATTGTGGATGCTAGGGTCGGAGGTTTGAGCCTCGCCCGGCCAGCGAAGCCAGCCATCACATCTTCCAAATCATTTCCGATAGGCAATCTCGTGTCCGGTATCAGATTGGTTCTCCGTCTGTGGGTGTGGATTAGCGTCTAAAAGTTTCCCTGAGAGAGGTCGGGGAGGAGAATCGAACCTGGGACCTCTCTCACTACAGGAAACTGCGCTAACCACAACACCACGTCTCCTCCCGTTAATCTGCTTCTCAATATTGCTCTATTGAAAACGTTGGAGGGCTGTTTTGAAAGAGCTCTTGTTTTTTTTTAATTTATATGTTCCACTGACCAATTCTTGCTTATTCGGCACTTTTCCGTTTGTTAACTTTGTAGATTTTGCCGTTTTGCACAAGGGTGCAGCTGTTTCCTCTCAATTGGGCCAAACATTTTGTCTACTTTATGGGCAGCAGTTATAATCCTCTTTACAGGCAATTCATTAGCCTTGTTTGCCGTGTAAGTCAGTTTTTTGCGTCTTTTTTGTCGTATTTGTCAGGTTTTTTTGTCTTTTTTCGTCTAATTGGGCAATTTTATTCGTCTTTTTTCGTTTAATTGGTCAATTTTATTCGTCTTTTTCGTCTAATCAGGCAATTCTATTCGTCTTTTTTCGTCTAATTTGACAGTTTTATTCGTCTTAACTTCCTGTCTCTAGTTATAATCAAATGGTATTGCAGTGTAATTTTGCTTCCTGGGTCTGCACGCCTGCGCCCGCAAGAGGTCGCATTTTATGATTTCACTCTTGAGAGCTCTAGTATGCCCGTTGCGATCACACACAACTTGGTTAATTTCTAGTGATGTGTTTCGAACCAGGAGTGCTGCCAGTTTTGACTCGAAAGGTTATCGTTGTTAAAAAGGGCAGGTTGTATAGAACTTTTTGAAAAGACCTAAACAGGGACCTATTTGGCAACACTCGAATTAGTTCGATTTCGAGCACAGAGTTGGCAGAGAGGAGACGCTGGGGCAGAGAGGCCTATCATTTTGTTGGACAATTTTCAGGCCCCAGCTGATCTTTGGCTGTGACGTTTTCCAAGGAGTTGTGCCCAAACAAGTTCGTTTCGTTTGTAGGGTTGAAGTAGGGGTGGGCGAGAAGCCGGTGTCGGTGCCAAGTTGTTGACACCAACTTTTTGGGCTTTCGGTGTCGGCATCAGCACCAGGTCTCTGGTGCCGACATTTTAAGACTTTAAGAGTTTTTGAAAAACGTACTGCCTGCCCAAAAACTTGATCCCAATTTTGATTGTAAATGTGAAGGACTAAACAAAATCCAATATCGTCATTTTTGGTTCCATCATAAACATAAACGCAATGCAAGAAAATCACACACCCAGCTAGGGTATTGTAAAATGTAAGCTTATTTTCCCTCTCTCAAATTTATGTTGCACTAACATGGACTTAAATGTCTTTAGAATGCGTAGGTCTGTCCAAACTGGTGCTCCATATTACAGTCCAGAAGGGCACATTTTGTTTGACTTAATTATAAGGAACACGCTATCTATGTCAGTGTCGACACCACGACGTTGATTGCCAACTTCAACACAGGTGCCGGTGTCGGTGTCGGAGTCTAGGGCAAAATTGCCGCTGTCACCCATCCCTAAGTTGAAGTCAGGGTCACTTGTTGTTTGCTTGGGCACAACTTAAGTAATAATCTTCGGAAATATCAAGTTTTCACCTGAAACCTTGGCTCTTCAACAGGTGTAACTCATCCAACAAAAATTTACGTATATCCGCCCTGTGATTTCGAGTTCCATCGATAGCATCGATAGTTAAAAAAATGGATTTCGAGTTGGCAGTGCTGCCATATTTTATGGTAGATTAGGTCTATTGCCTGTTGATAGTTTAGTTGTGGTCAGATTTTTTTACCCTAAAAAACAAAATGGCAAAACTCTGCCGAAAATCCAACTCGAAACACATTAGTATTAATTTCCTAAAGCGAATTCGTTCTTTCACTAGTGAAGATCAGCGTGACCAAATTTGGAAATAACCAGACTTGTGGTGACATTTGAAACCTACCTTTGGATGGCGACTGACTGGGATCTACGAAGAGTCCAATTTCGCCTTCAGCCAAAGAATCAGTCACGTCGTAATTGTGGTTTTCTTCGAGCAAGAACCATTTGGTATTGGAGATGGCCTCTTCCCGCTCAATCGGATCGAACTCAACATTGCTGCGGGTGGTCATGATTAATGTGTCGAAGGCTCTTTTCAAGGCCAGGTCTTGCTTTTTCGTCTTCATTTTGAGATTGCTTTGTTGAAGATCGGTTTTCAAACTGGCACCATCATAGTCTCAAGTAGGGGCGTTCTTTTCTTCACACAAATCTCGTCTTGTTATCAACATCAACAACAACAGCACATGTGACTCACCCTCTTCTCCAACTTTAGACGGCTTTGACGTTTTCTATCCGACAGAGAGAAGGGTCACTTGTGCCTCCGATTGTCGATTTGTCAAGCGGTGTAGTGAATCAGTTTGGGACTCGAGCCACTAATTTGCCACTTGTGCTTCTGTCTTTACACTAACTAACTGACTTACATACTCACTGAAAACACAGAGGGAGGGTATCCTTGTTTGGTGTCCCACAAGAAGGCACTCTCGCACACTATTGAAACAACACGCAAGGGCCCTACTCGTGAATGAATGCACAATAGTCTCGAGAACCGAGTGTGTTAAATCCACAACCTACTGCCTTGTCGAGTCAATCATGCGCAAAATCAGCTTACCAACTGTGACAGCACACTTTTTGCCTGATAGGTTAGTTGCCTCTGGAATCATTTTGAAGCGGGAGAAGTTGAGGTTGGCAAATAAGTTATCTTCAACAATGGAAACCAAATTTTTAGGCTTTTGCGGTTGCTTTATTAAATCTTGACATATTGCTAGACCTAGCAAATATTGCCTTACAACTTCATCAATGTTTGCTTATATAATATGAGTGGTACAAGAAATGGGGATGTGACTCCAAGCTCACAACAGGCTAAAACCTGATAAACTGGAGTCTTCGGATAAAGTTCCAGTCCAGGTTTGTAATCAATTTTGATGCCAAGTAAAAGGAATTTCTTGATAGGTTTCAATCAAGTTGGTTTCTTAAGAGATACGGATAGCAAAAGAAGATCGTTTTTATTCCAATGAGTAGTCTGAAGAATTTTTATTCGAATTTTTAACCCAAACTATCCTGATCGAACATCTTGGACAAAGGCTGTGGGTAATTATGAAATATCTTTTCTTCTCGTTTACCGGTATTATGTTTATGCTCACTTAAATATGTAGGTTCTTAACGTCAAAATCAAGCGTTGATTTAAGTACCATTCACCAATTAATCTCGCACTCCCTTATTCTGCCGATTCTGAAACTTACATCAAGAAAAGATACGTAACGGGTGTTTCAAAAGAAACGTTACATCTAACTGTATCGTCTATAACTCCTGATGGAAACCATATACAGTCAACTACGGATATAAGGGACCCGCGGGACCACCGAAATTCGTCCCTTATATCCGACTGTCCCTTACATCCGAACCGAAATTGCATGGAAATCGATCATCCGGACCTTCTAAAACAGTCCCTTATAAGCGAAAATCCCTTATATCCGGGTCCCTTATATCCGAAGTTGACTGTATGAACAAGATCATCATTGGATAAGATTTGCAAAACACTTGAGTCAGATGAAGCAATGTCATCTAAGCTCAATATTGAAGCAACGACATTTTTTCCCGAGAAAGGTCATTTCTAAAACCGAGCACCAGTGACTCCAACTTTTCTTCCCTTGCAAAATATCGAAGAAATTTACGGTTAAATTGAAAATAAGGCGACATAAAGGGAATAAAACAATAAGTATCTTGAGAATTGTTATCCGTTTATGAAATAAAAATAATTTTAAGAAGCTAGTTTTGCTTTTTTTGCAATTTTATGGATTATGAGTTTAACAAATGTGGAGATATACGACCAGCTTAGTTTAGCAAAATGAAACCAAACTAACCTTTCAACTTGATGCACGCAAAAAGGCAACCAAAAGAAGGTGTAATGCAAATTATTAGCTATTTAGACTTCAATCCAAGTCAGCAATTTTGCTTACCTTTGCATGTAGTTAAGAACTCAATGAACAGAAACTCTTTAGTCTCTGTGAACACAGGTGTTACTTGGCCATTGATGGACTATGGCCCACCCTACAAGAGCTACTCCGGTCTGGCCCTGGAGTGAAGCACTTCACACTCATTCCACCAAGAAAGTCCAACAACCACATATGACTTCTTTTCGTGGATTTCTGCGTTTTCTGACTCTTTAAATTTGACCACAATCACGATTAAAATGCAGCTCTTCCTCCATGGATAAGCAGTCACAACATACTGACTTTGTCAAGGGTCACAAAGTTTTAGTAAGCAAATCAAATTTATGGTCATAATACATGACTCATGTATCAACCTAATTTGTGACAAATTTGATGAGATGGACCTGACAAACCAATTTTTGTAAATAAATCATTATTGTTCAATTTGACACAACTTTTTATTTTCCTCTTTTTATAATACTAGTTTTGATTGGGCTTGGGTCAAAAAATATCCGACCCTGAGAAATGAGCCATCAGTAGGCCTGGGAATTTGATGCAAAAACGTTTATTGGCATTTGGGGCTCTTATTTGCACTGATTCGCATTTTGATGACTTACTTGCATTGGGTTGAATTTTAAGCGCTTAATTGCCTTTCGTTTTGCATTTTGGAGACTTTTTGGGAAAATGTGCAGAAAAAACGTGATTTTCAAGAATGATTAGGGGATCAAATATACTTTTCAGAAATAATTTCAAATAAATTTTGGAAAGTTGATTTAAATGTGGATACAAATTCAACTGATTTTTCCACCTTGTAATGTATTCTTAAATTTGATTTTTCTGATACAAACTTTAGAAGTTGTGGTACATTGACAAACAAAGCCCCTCTACTTAGTGTAAGAATCACAGGTTTACACACCTTAGGAGCTGGCAGATGCCAACAAAGGAGGTATTTTTTAAGAAATAGTCTTCTTTCAAACTTAGAGTTAAAAAAATTGAATTGACAAAGATTATTGTTTTACATCTGAATAATGAACGGCTTGATAAATGTTCAATGACATTGTTTTGCAATTTTGGTTAATATGTCAAAACTTGTCTCAAATTTTTCCCAAATATAAACATGACTCCTTGAGCCCAAATGAACACTGAGCTTATGCATATTTCAATTTCAATAATTTGAATTCATATTTGGTTCAATTTTAACTTCTACTTGTTTTATGAGTTAGTTACTTTACAGGTGTTTGATGTGATGACTTTTGGTGTATTTAATTGCTCTTATTGGAAAAAGTTATCAGAGCATATGAATTTGATTCCAAAATCAGTGGCTGATAATAACAAAAGCAAAATAACCGATGCCTGAGTTTCTTCCTAGTATTTGATTTAGTGTTTGTTTTTGAATAAACTACTTTTTTTAATCCATCAACTCTATCAAATTAAAGCTGTTTATAGGGCTAAGCACAAAGCTGTCATTGATTTCATAGTGGGCCCACTCTGGGTCACGATAAATTTTCGTTCTGCATCCACTTCTTCTAGTGATCCGTGATTGAGCCAACGGCTTACAAAGAGAGGTTTGAACTCCAATACTGAAAACATTCCGTCAAATTATTTTAACCTTCGTACTTGTGCGCCGTTCTTGCTAAAATAGATTAATTTAGTTGTCGCATTTATTTCTTGTTTATTTAGTGTTATCTCAGGGTTATCACATCACACGCAGTACAGATAATTATAAGCTGTCAACATCTTAAAACTCATATGTGCTCTTAAAAAGAAAAAAGGGGAAGAAACTCCGTTATTCGATGGTGCAAGCCGTACTTTGAACTTGTTTGTGTCTTGCGAAACGTGAAGTGCACAACAATAAAATATGGAATCAGAGGTCGTCAATAATGCGAGCATTATTAACAAAGAGTAGTGAATTGAAGCTTTAAGCAAATTGGTGCAAACCAACCAATTCCAGAGTTTGGCAAATCCAGAGTTTCTTGTTCGGTGCAATCAGATTCTCCTTTTCTCCTTTAGAATCAATAGTGTTGAGTCGATTCAGAAGCAAATCGTACGCGTACCTTTCAAAAGTACTCTCTCTCTTAAAATGAGTTTCTTGGATTGAGAGAAATATCAAATTTATATGAAATCAAGTTTTTTCACTTGAATCACCACCGAGGAGGTTAAAGTAAACACACCATTACTTCTTCAACTACTACTTCTATTATCATCATCGTCACACTTCCAGCCAGAGGCAAACTAAAAAAAGTCTTTGGCCAGAGATGATTTCAAGCAAGTTGTCTGTTGTGCGTGATGCTAAATATGGACGCAATCGCCATCATCAGACCAAGAGAACAGGCCTCTAGGACAATGATGAACTAGCTAGCAAGGTTTCTATTTGGGGATTGGGTCGAAAATCACTTCTAAGAAGAATCGCTTGAGCTTGATGAACGATGTCATGAGTGACAAACCCCCAAAGGCAAATGAGTGACGTAACGTAACATGGCTTGAGTGAGGCTTTTATCGGACCTTCTGATAATAACCTTGGATAGAAAAAGAAGCTCCTTGGAGCTCGTTTTGTACCAGAACATGAGCACCCAGCTCGATATAAGGTCAAATGTTCGTTGAGTAAGATGATGCACGCCATGGAAGTGAGAAGTGTCAGTGTTGTTTGTGTATCCGGAAATTCGCAGTTCCTTCTGTCCACTCCAGTGAACAAGTTGTGTGAAGGATTTGCATCTCATTGACATGACTAAGGTGTCATCTTGTTGAGGCCTCTTCAACAAAGACGGCCTTTAATGTCAGTGTTGTAACGGAATCGCGGAGTGTGCTTTGTTCAAACAAAATGGACATGGCAGAGTATCAACAAGTGCCCACAAACTCACCGGAGGACATCGATCTCAAGGATCGGTTGTTCCTCAAAAATCGAGCTACGGCAAGAGCCAAAGATCGACGTGGATCCGCGGCCATGTCCATGAATGTCCGATTCAAAGATCAAGACAATGACGATGTCATCTCCAACACAAAGTTCTTCCTTATGGAAGACAATAACAATTATAATCTGGCGGAAGAAATTGAAATGGAGCAACTTGGTGCTGAGGACATTAGTTCGTTCAATGATCCAAGTAAACCACCTCAAAAAGGTAAAGTGATTGGCTTGAAGCACGATTCATACTCACTCTCAAAAAAGAGACATCTTTCTTTAATGGAAACGTTGTTATGGATGCTTTCAAAAGCAAACAGTAACGAACTGGCAGGCTTCAGATATCAACTTTTCAATAAGTCATTGCAAGGAGTGCTCCCATTTTCATTTAAAAAATCCTCGATTGATTCGACATGGTCAAATTCAATGCGTCATGAGAATTAATTTCTACAAGGAGATAGACGCGTCTTATGGTCAAATGAACTTTTCTAGATGCCAATCTTCGACTTCATTTTGCAATAAAAGTGTCACCCTATGAAGAGTGAACAACTCCGTGGAGTTACGTGGAGTGAACATTAAGCACAAAGGTTCCAGAGTGGAGATACTGAAGCAGGCTGGTCGTGAAATTTTATTGTGGGCACCAAGGGCCGTTTATCATTAGCGATTAGTTGAAACTTGCCCAAGCAAACGAATTCTTACAAGGCATTCTTTTAAACATTAGTTGTTTGGCCATGTGGCCTCCTGTCTACGCTTTGCTTCTCCCAAATTATACTGAGGTGCTCAATGAAGATAATAAATCGATTCACAGGCAATAGTTCACGCAATTATAGGATTTGGCATTGAAAATATGTCTTGCGCCCTTCCATTTGTACTATGATCTTCCACTTGTTTGGGCAAGTATTTCACTATATTCTTCGAAAATATTTGCCTTTTCACGCAGCTTCTGGCCAATTTCAGCAACAAGCAAGGCAGACAAACTGGCGACAATGGCCTCTCTATAGACCTCTATGACATTATAAGTGCAGCGCAACCAGAAAATTTTCATATTCTTGCTAAGTTCCCAGGGAACTTTCTGAAGAGATTTCGTTAATTACTTGTTTGAAAAATACTGATGGGTATTGAGCCTATTTCAATCCGGCCAATCTATTTTGCCCACGGTCTTCGATTGAATTTGCCAATGTCCGAAAACCAGTTGCATCGTCGTCATAACACGCATTCGTTCTTAAATGGGCCGCGAACATGTGGCAGAATGGATTAGTCTGGCCCAGGTTTGTGACAACTTTTTTTTTCTTTCCGCTGGGGCCAACTTCCTTGTCTCCATAGTAGTAAAATGAGCGAGTTCTTTCATTCAAACATGTCTACGAAGGCTTGTAGATAGCCTATCACACAAATGAGCACAAATTCTAACGTCCAAGAGACAGATAAATGCTGTCAAAGAATTATTTTGAGGAATCTTTGTCAAAATATTGAGTAATTAACGATTTAACACACTTTTCTCCCAGTTTTGGAACAACTTACATGAAGGTAGGATTCCGGTCAGTTGCTTTCAACCACAGGAAACAAAGAATAAATCCATGAAATGAATTCATTTTTTAGAACACAAAAAATTCATTCACACACAAAAATATTTTTTTGATAACTCACATGAAATAGTTGTCCACCTGATTCCCAATCATTCAAGCATTAATTTTAAGTTTTTTTTTTGTACCGGTTAAGGTCGAGTCAAACTCAACATTACTACAGTAGCCATAGCTCTAGTGTTCCATGCAGACATCTTTAAGAAATGCGAAAAAAAGCTTTTTTTCTTTAAAAATTGGAACCCAATTTCTCTTTAAACTAACGAATGCATTATTCAAATCCGTGGATCTTTCATATTTGCTTTAAATCGCATCTTGCGTCAGTCAAACTCACAATTCCTACTTGGTGGCAGTAGAAAATACCGATTCATCATCTCCAATAAGACTCAACCCTCAAAAAATGTATTGAACAGTGCCTTGATTCACAGAGTTCATTGCTTGGAGTAGTCATGCAATGCACTGACAAGATCATCATTCATTCATTTATCCATCATTGTTAATGACCTTGACTCAAAAAGTAGCAATTCCATCCTAAAGTCAAAGTTTGAACTCGGTGGGGCTTTGTTCTTTTGTAGGTTTTTTCCCCCAAGCGAAAGTATTCAACTTGGCTCCACGAAGTTGTGGTAACGATGTTTTCAGAACATTAAGGGCCTTTTTAAACGTATTTAATATCGTTTAAGGAACTTTTCAAACAACTTTGGTATCATGTAGGGACCCCTAAACAATTTTAATATCTTTACGGACCTATTTAATCAATTTTGATATTTCAAGGACCTTTTCAAACAACTTGAACATCAGTTACCGGCCTTATTAAACAACTTTCTTTAAATTCCTTTTCAGGCTGTAATTGTAACTACATCCGATGGTGTACCCTTCGATTTGTGATCCAATCCCTCCTATTTCGATTGTTCAGCTTCATGCTAGTTATTGTGGACAGCTTTCTCATCGTTGCGGACATCATCATTGATTGCCCACCAACTCTGACGTCTCGAATCATTGAATTCATTGAACTGGGAATCTCATCCATTTTCTTTCTTGAGGTTGGAATTCGCATTTTTGCTCTTAGTCCTAAAGGTGAAAAAGGGTCTTCTCTTTGAATCACTGAAGAAGGTCTTTTAGCAAGTAAAGATGTGTGATTTTGTTCTTGCAGTGTTTTTCTCGTGGAAGCATTGGTTCAACATTTCGGATTTTGTCATTGTTTTGGCCACGTGCTCCATTTCTCTCGTTTACACCATTGTTATTGAAGATTCCATCGCCAATGGAGCTTTTCCAAACGGAACTTGTGATCCTGAAGAAGATATTGAATTTTTGAATTTCACTAAGGTCCTCGTTCTCATGAGGATATTTCGCTTCATTCGACTCATTCGACTAATTCGTTTATACACCGAACAATATCATATCAAACGAGCAATCCGTCAAAAAGTATCACAAGTAAGTCAATCACGATTCAGATCTATTATTGGCAGAAAAGGGTACAGAGAAGACCAGAATGGATTTGAAAAGCGCACTAGATTTGAACAATCTAGGTTTGTCGATCGGAAGGGTTCTAAGTTTGACTCGAATCCGGAAACCAAAGAACTGATCCAGAGTCGGAGCCAACTGCCAAGCTTTAGTAACCTTTTTTAGGTTGGTTTAAATCTTGAATGCAATAGTGTTTTGTCGGAACATGGGACGGGAAAGTTTTTTTCAAGCATAAATCTCTAGAAAAAATTGAACG
>CM021317.1:9555203-9689189 GCA_010645155.1 Tigriopus japonicus
ACTCTAGAAAGCCAAAAAGTACTTTATTTTCAAGAAAATGTGTTAACGTTCACTGAAGTAGTGGGTATGTTTGTTTCAGAATAAACGACGCTACCAACATGGTGGAGTGGACCTTGATCTGACCTATGTCACGTCAAGGATCATTGCAATGAGTTTTCCTAGCTCAGGAATTATGTCTTGGTATCGGAATCCAATTCGCGAGGTTTCCGCGTTTCTCAATAAGCATCATGGATCAAATTACCGCGTTTATAACCTCTGCAATGAAAGAACATACAATGATTCGTGGTTCCACAATCGGGTGTACAGATGGCCTATCGACGACCATAATGTTCCCACTGTAAATGAGATGGTGGATTTTGTTGACGAGGTTAGTGATGTATTTTAGTTATTTTTGAGTGTTTTGAACAGTTTAAGCACAACCTTACGGCAAATTAAAATCATGATCAATTGGCCAAACATTTTCTCACAATTAAACCAATCTTTCTCCAAATAGTGCTTCAAACTCTTTTTTTGACTTTTCTTGTCCATTGCAATACATGAATAGTTTCAAATCAGAGAACAAAGCCTTTTGAACTATTTAATATCCTTAAAGTATACTAGTCTTAAAAGTGTGGATCTCAATCAGTGAGTTTTGTAAAAGATCAAACTTAACTGAAAAGGCCGCACCTTGAACAGGGTTGGATTTTTTCTTTCAATTTTTTCTATTGTTAAAAAGAACCGCTAACGAAAACATGAACAGTGATATATGACAGAATTTTGTTCCATATGAGGGCTACACATTTCACTTTGTCCGTTTTATTATTTTTTCATTATTTTGGTTGATTTGCTTTTTTCCGTTGTTGTCGAAATTTGGTGCATTTTTTCTGGCATTTTTTTGCACTTTTGGTTTTCTTGTTGAAATTAGGTGTTTTCCACAAATTCTTAAAACGCATTGACATTTTCTTGCCTTTGACATATTTCACATTTTTTCTTTCTTTTTCCCTTTGGAGGGCTTAGCTGACATCGTTTTTCAGTTGAGCTTTTCATAAAAATCACATCTTTTCACTCCCCAGGAGCTTTTTTTTATTAGATCAAAGCTAACTTACAAAGAAGGAAGAGAAGGATTTTTTGAGCAGTATGTTGGAAAACTGCTTGCTTTAAAGGCTTAACATTTTTCTTAGACATTTGTATTGCAAGTATTGCCAATCGCTTTTCAGTTAAAGAGTGAAATTGCGAAAAGACATCTGTTCCAAGTGCAGGTGTTTCAAACCCAAAATGCAAAAATGAAGTTTTACTACACTAACACTAGTTTAATTTACATCAACAAATTTGCATTTCATAAATCTTTAATGAAAAACGAAGAGCTATGAATTCTTTTATGGTCATTATGGCCCTTAATTTTGATTTATTTAACTAATGCTCAAAGTTTATGTTGTTTTGAATGCTTTTGCTAATTCTTTCCATCCACAACAGATCTTTTTTACAAAAGGATCTGTGTATGATGCAAATTTAATTTACTCCGAATGTTCCTCAACCTTGTGCTCTTTTTGCATTTTCTTGTTGCATTTTTTGGCATTTTTTGAAACATTTTTTGCGTTTTTATTTGCATTATTTGTTCAGCCCTGATCATAGTGTAACTTTTTCTTTTTCTCGTTGTGACCTCCCAGTCAGCTGTTGCTTAAAGTATTGCTTAAATAAATTGATATATTTTAGATTTAGATTTATTCTTATTCACTACCATTATTCACTTATTCACTACTATCTATCATCTGTTCTCCGCACTAGTTTTTATCTGCCTAACCGGCCTCGTTCCTTCGTTTTCACATCATTACATTGGTATTGGTTAATGAATATACCTCCTTAGGAACCAAACGGCTCTACACATCATTAATTAATTAATTTAATCTATTGTAAATTTATTTACCTTTATTAGGTTGTTGATTGGTTGTGCGAAGATGAAGACAACATAATCGCCGTTCATTGCAAAGGGGGCAAAGGTCGGACTGGGACAATGATCTGCATCCTTCTCATTGAGTTTGAGATATTTCACAATGCCCTCACATCCTTGGAGTTCTTTGGCCAGAGGAGAACGGATCGAAACGTATCGAAACAATTTCAAGGGGTCGAGACAGCCAGTCAAATTCGTTACGTGACTTATTTTGAGAAATTACGGAATCTCCGTCATATTTACCCAGAAAAGATTTGGATGAAAATAGAGCGGATGAAAATATCGGGTAACAAATGCCTTACTCGTTAATTCGTTATTTATGTTGGAGTTTCTTAATTGGCTGATTGAACTCGTTTCAGGGATTCGGAGCATTGGAGAGGGAGACGGATCGGATTTGTCATTTCAAATTGCAATGGGACGGACTAGTTGCTTGTACTTGTCCAATGACGACCCCACCAAATCTTGGCTTTATGACAAAGCCACAGATTGTCTCACAATCATTACGCCAAAATGTCCCAAGTTTGCCAATGATGTCAGAATCAAGTTCTTTTGCAGTAGCAATACCGTGCCTAAAATCTACGAACATTGTGCATTTTTCTTTTGGTTAGTACATTCGATTTATTCCTTGATGGCAAGAAATTTGGACAAAGTTGTGGTTTCATTTTTATTCTTTTCTAGGTTTCACACCTTTTTCATCGATTTGGATGGCGGACAAGAATCCATGGATAAGAAAAAGGTGTCCTATGTTCCACTCAAGAGTGAGCAGAGAAGATTGGTGTTAAAGCGAGAGGAAATTGATAATTCACATAAGGAGCGGACATGGAAAATCTATCGAGAAAATTTTGAGATTGACATTATATTTCGAGTGATTTCTTAAAATTCACAAAATTGAAAAAATAGATAAATTTCAAGGCAAGTGTAATGTTCCAAAAGAAAACAAAAACACACTGAAACATAGTTTTCCCTACAAGAACACAAACCAGGTAAAATATGGGGTTGGAAAGGTGTATACAAGTCGGTTAAGGTTCATTACTTCTGTTTCTGTACTGCCCATGAAAAATATCATCGTTCTTCTTGATTATCACTGTTTTATTTCTTTACTGATTTAAATTTTGGTGCATTATTTAAAACAGTTTGGCCTATCCCTAAAACTCAACCAATCAGAATTTCTGTTTACGAATAGACATTGGCGAATTGTTATCACAACAATAACAAAGACAGTGTTGCCAAAATTGCATACAGTGTCTTCTGCCTACACAACTTAGGTTGAAAGGATTCCGCCTTTTTCGGCTTGCGTATCCAATTTGGATTCATTATGTACCTCGCCTCACTAGAAAATTGTGACATGATTCTTTTACATCATACCGCGATACTGATCATAAAGTTCCAGAATGGCTTTCCTTGTACCATTAGGGGGCTCACGTAACGTCCAAAAAATTTCGATGTAGAAATTCAACCCCCAGCGTTCAAAACTTTGATCTGAGTTAACTAAAAGCTAAAGAGTTCAGCGCTGCGGTCACGTTTGGGGTCCGCTTCATGTTGGGATTGGTTTCTGAGCACCTAGGGCAGTTGGTTTTGAAATGATAACGAGGCCTCCATTAAATACACATGCAAGAAAGTACTGTATATTCGCATGACACATGCGCTCTACGTAGTAGCATCTAGTAAAATCAATCATAAACATCTAGTCCAGAATCCTCTAAAGATAATAAAGGTCCATATGATTGTCATATGAAAATGCTACTCCACTTATCATGGCGCTTGGGGCGTGGCCCAATCTTTTTATCGACTCTGATGACTGTGGGTAAAAAAAGACACATTCAAGGTCCTGGAGATGAAGCTCTTGTTGGATCCGGACTGGATCAACAATGCAACAATGCCCTCTGCTCTTCTTCTTTGCTCTATGAAAGTGTTTCATGACTTGTAATGTCATTTTTCAATGTCAAGAGTATTATAGTAAAGATATTTTGTTAAGGTGTGCATCTTAGATTAGCTCAAATAACTATGTCAATTTTTTTTTTTTGTGGTTTCAAGGGGCGTAATATAGTTAATAGAGCTAATTCAAAACGCATACCATAAGAAAATATCGTCATTATGATACTCTGACATTGAATAACGACTTTGAAAGTCATGGCATTTGACCAAGCAATGTCATAGAGCAAAGCTAGGCACTGACACATCAAAGAACATTCAAGAATGGACAAAATGGATACTTTGAACATCAATTTCTTCAATTATTTAAAATTTAGATCCATTGATTAAATTTCACGAACTGTTTAATCTTATCATGGTCCTCATTTTTGAAAAATGCCGTCGGCACAATTGGACAACTCCTTATGGTCTAAAAATGGCTATAGTCTAAAGTTTTTGTAATGAAATTTTGCTTCTTGGGTCTGAACGCCTGCGCCTGCAAGAGGTCGCATCTTATGATTTCACTCTATACTTGAGAGCGCTAGTTTCTCCTTTATTTGAATTTCATCCAAAGATGACTCAACTCAAGATATATCAAAGAATACCACTTACAGCAGTTACAAGCAACTTGTTTCGATACTTAATATTGAACAGATCAATAATTTGGTTGCAATCCCCACACATTTCATGACAAAGACAGGACGAGGGCTGTAATTTTGTGATTCGTCCTGAAAATTCCTTATCAACATCTTTTGCTCCTGAAGAGAATATGACGATTTTTGTTAGCTGATCTGGCAATTTTGATTGCCAAATACTTGGCAAACCTTACTTTACGATTCCTTTGCATCGAAAATTGAGATGAACGGACTATCTAAAATTAAGGCTTTACTCATTGATCTGAGTGGAACCATTCATATTGAGAATGACGCCATACCTGGAGCGATTCAAGGTAATGTTGAGCTTGATGGGACCCGTTAGAAAAATTACAAGGCGGCCTGACAAATTACAAGATCTAAAGACAATGTTTAATTTCTTACTTTCAAAAGAGGTAAACACACAAACATATGACGTAAGGCCATTTTGAGAAAGGGATTCTAAATTTCAGTAGTCCCCAAAGTTAGCAGCCATTGAAAAGTTCCAAGGAAAATAATCAAACATTTGAACGATGCCTAAAAACCTAAAGCTTCAGACTTTAAGTGTTTCGCCACTGAATTATTCCTTGTATTATTGTAACACCATGCGTTTGTGACAGAGTCCCATCAAGCTTATCAAACTCCAATTTAAGCCATTGAACTCTTGAGAAAAAACAAGATTCCCTTCCAATTTGTAACAAATACGACAAAAGTTAGTATTCGACACAATACACTAAGGTGAACGTTGTTTAGCCTCTCTTTTCAAACGCCATTGCAGGAATCGCAGAATCGACTTTGTCAAAGACTGAACTTCCTTGGATTTGATGTTACTTCCAAAGAAATTTACAGCTCTCTCTCCGCCGCCAAAAGAATGATGCAGAGACAAGAATTGAGACCCATGCTTCTTTTGGAAGAAGATGCTTTGGAGGTTTGGTCGAAGATCAATCCTTAAGATCATTAGAACTAAATGAATATAATTTGTAGGATTTTGAAGGGATTCTAACGGACAATCCAAATGCTGTCATGATCGGCCTCGCTCCATCAAAATTCGACTACAGCACTCTGACAAAAGCCTTTAATCTAATCATGGAGGGAGCATCTCTAATAGCCATTCACAAAGCTCGATACTTCAAAAGATCTGATGGATTGGCTCTGGGTCCAGGCAAGTTCATGAACACTTAAAAACATTTTCAAATTTCAAGTAACGTGTGGATCTACATACATCAGGATGTTTTGTAACTGGTTTGGAATATTCGACGGGAAAAAGTGCGGTCGTCGTGGGTAAACCTGAAAAAGAATTTTTCCATTCCGCTGTAGAGCACATGAAAGGGCTTAATCCCACACTAGATTCACTGAAATTAGAAGGTAATTTTCGGGATGTTGTTGATTTGGACCATTTGAGCCGTAGTTTGAAATTCCTATGGTCTTCTTAGAAATCCTAATGATTGGTGATGATGTGAAAGATGACGTCATTGGTGCCCAAGATGCCGGACTCAAGGTTTGACTTTTGTTGAATTTGGGCCGTTTGAGTGTTTCCATTTATTGCTTCTCCTTTTTCTCCAGGGAGTTTTGGTAAAAACAGGAAAATACTCGGAAGGTGATGAAAACAAAGCTTCTCAACCTCCAAACTTTGTTTTTGAGAGTTTTCCCAAGTTTGTCGAAGAATTTTTGAAGACTAAATAACGAGATTTGCTAAAACACGCAGTGATTGTAACTTTACTGTTTATTTCATGTCGAGTGGGTGATGAAGTTATTTTTTTGCCATCGTTAAGATAGGACAATAATGAATTATGAATATACGGAATCATCTTGCTCTCACTGCACACAAGAATCATAAATACAGGCGGTAGATAAGACTGGCAGTTTAGTAGTTACTAATTTGATCCTAACTATTGAAGGCAGTCAATGTTGCAAAGGGTAGTGAACAATGCAATCAATGGCAGTAAGTTTGGGGTAGTGTTGAAAGGAATTGACTTTTTTATCGTTGGGATCAATCCTCTTCGAATTGGGTTCGAGTTCTTCTATTTCTTTTTACCACATGGATGCTTCGGACCGCTGATGCTCCGCAGAATTGCGCCTATTTTCAAAGAGATAAAAAGGATCATTAACTCTCCTAGATTTTTGTTACTTGAAATTCCTGGTCTACAACTAACCGCTTTGCCTCAGTCACCGAGTCCTTTCGACCACTAACGATAATTGCCACCTCATCATTTTTGATATCCCCATGGCTCTGGTGAGTGACGCCCACGCCTCCACTTGAAGGTCCACCTCCAGTGTTGATCACAGTGACACCTCCATCCCCAGGCGTGACCACATAACCTCGGCTGATGACACTTTGACCGCTATCAGCGCGTTCCACAGCAACGTGAGTATGACCCACGAGGGTCACTTGGTTCTTATCGGAAATGCCTCTTTGCTTATGTTTTGAATTGGCTCTGGACAGGATGCCAGACAGGCCTCCAAATGATGCCAAGCTTGAATTAGAACTCTCGGCACTGTCCGTCCTGTGGAACTTCTGAAAGGGGGAGATATTTTTACTAGAATATCCTGGAGCCTGTTGACCGGGTTTGGTGATTTTTTTTTTTTAACTTCCCATCTTATCAAAACCCCTGGTTTCACAAAACCTAGTCAAATTGTCTCATTTGACGTACTCTTACTTGGAAAGGTGGAACTGAGTTGGTGGCCCTGAGATCATCTCGTGAATGTTGTGGAACGGAGCCCAATGAGGAACACGATGAATCTTTTGAATCGGTTCGCTTCATTATGCCGAATGGTCCTTGACCGGGGAGCTCCAGATGGTTTCGATCTCTCTTGAAGGACACACTCTTGTTGCTTTTGCGACTGTCACGGAACATCAAATGAGGATAGCGCCATGGGGATTTGGGGGCTTCCATTTCAAATGCATAGTTATCATGAGCCTGGAATAGAACGCATGTATATGATGATCATGGTTGGGATTTGAAACGGGTTCATATTCAAACCAACTTTTTGATTAGATTTCATAGGCGAAAGTAACATGCATTTGATTGATAAGTATCGAAAATTGGTCCTGTACCCGGCTGGTCAAAGTGTTAGTGGACAGTTTCGGAGAAGACTTTCTACAG
Source organism: Tigriopus japonicus (assembly GCA_010645155.1). Classification (NCBI taxonomy): domain Eukaryota; kingdom Metazoa; phylum Arthropoda; class Copepoda; order Harpacticoida; family Harpacticidae; genus Tigriopus; species Tigriopus japonicus. The sequence continues at coordinate 9,562,778 of CM021317.1, forward strand.
TGATCACCAAGTTTGGAAGTGAAAAGGGAGCCCCAGGGGACAAATACACGTCATGCACAGACTCCTCAAAGGCCACCCTCAACAGACACACAGGCGAATGAATGCTTTGTTTGTTTGCAAGTGTCAGTCTGTTAGACCCTCAGATGTTCCGCTTGTGGAAACTCACGCCTTGGTTTGGATCGGAGCTGCGATCCCGCTTCGACAAACGTCGGAGCAGACCTCCGAATCCCACAGAAGCAGGTTCCTCCAACTTGGGCAGGGTTTTCTTCTTCTTCTTGGTCTCATGGGAGTCTTCGATGATGGTGTGACGGTCAAATGGCGTTCCGTAGTCCATCTCGAGGATGGTTGAGAACTTATGCGGGTAGATAAGGTCAATCATTGAGATGGAACCTCCAATGGCCATGCAGATGAGACCCGCGATCAGAACGAGATAGAAACACCACCCTAGTTCGAAGGACAGAGTCACGTCTTCAACGTGGATCAGAAGAGCCTTATTAGGTAAAAGCCAGTAATAGATCAGAGTTGAGAACACCATCATAAACCCGGTCATGGTCATCATGTAGGCGCCATAACGCGGGACAACCACCAACAGGATGTTCATCACAATCCAGAGAACGAACGAGGTCCTGTCGATCAAACGTGTGCAAAGGATTATGATCCAGCAAAATCTCGTGGCGACAAAGTTGAATGTTACCATAGGAAAATGGAGGTGAAGTATCCTGCCTCTCGGTAACTCCGACCCCAACAAAAACCTTCAGCATCGACAGCCAGATACTCCGCCACGGTCAAAATTGGGAATGGTAAACCTTTGATTAGGGCATGGCGATATTCATCGGCTAATTGAGTTGGACCGCCCCATTCGAATCTAAAAATATAGACAAGTATAGATTTAAAACACGTGAAGAAACATACTAACATGTCTACATTGAATAAATTTTGTTTGAAAGAGAACATTCTGTTCAAAACTAGGCCAAACAAAAAATGGTTGAAAAGCAAATTAGAGCCTTTAGTTTACAAAAAGAGCACAGTTCGAACAAACATTTTCATTTAATCTGACTCAGATCAAATGGAGTTAAGATTCTATGCTCAATTTCTTTGACATTTTTTCTTGCAGTTTTCTCATCGGCACTTTCATTGGGTTTGGTTCGAGCAATTAAAGGCTTCAGTGACTTGAATTTAATTCTTAACTCGGGACATTTTCTCTCCGAAGCTAATCACTTTTGCAAAGACAGATCACTAATTAGCGAAAGTGAAAGTCTGAACCAATGTCACTCATTGAAAATCTTGGTATGAGCTCGCTTAAAACAACACCCAACGTGATAGATTTTGGTCACAAAAGGGGCATTTCTCCTTTGCAATATCTGAAACTAGTGATGGACCGAAGGGGCTTTCGGTTTTGGTTTCGGTTATGGATATCGAAAGTGCAAGAAGACATGCATTATAAAGAATGGAGTTTGAGGGCAAAATCGAAGTTTACTCCCATCCCCAAACAAACCCCTGAAAAATCTTTTTTAAAAATTAAAAAAAAAAACATTGACAGTACACTTTTAAGGGTTAATTTTGCATGTAAAGAATGTCTTGGTCAGTTGATTTCGGTTTCGGCTAAGAGCCTTTTCAGTCCATCACCATCTTTTATGCCTTGATTAAACGGGAGCATGCAAATTCGTTCACCTCTCATTGAAGTTAATGTCCATGGAGGTGTTGTAGTAGATGGGCATGGCTTCCAAGGTCACATTGACGTGAGCCAGTCCAATGTAGACGCCCACTTTGCCCATGAGTTTCTCATTGGAAAAGGCGCGGTAGGCACTGGACACTTCGGCTTGTGCAATGTGCCACGAGCTTCCATTATTGCCAACTAAAAAGCAAACAAGAACAATGTTAAAACGTACATATGACCAGACAGGCTCTTCAAAAACGCACAAGTTCAATGATATTCAAGCTTCATTAGTCACACTTTCGTCCTATGGCGAATGGTTGAAAAAGTCGTCAGTGGACGGATGAACAATTGATATTTGATCAATTTACTGAACTACTCAAAGGTCACTTTCCAAATTTCAAATGCCATTCTACTACGTACACACACATTCCAGAGAGCAAGCGGATTTGAGCCAAGTTTATGTTCATGCATCCTGTCAAGAAATGGGCCACCACAATCACAAGGTACAAACGAAAGCGATTGTTTGGTCTACGCACTCAGTAAGGAGCGCTCTGGTTTGGAATTTAGTTAAATAAAACAGCACGAATTTTTATGTTTCTAATATAAAATTTTCAAATACTTAAAAGTAAGAGCAAAAAAGACGAATAAAAGAATTACGTTTGGTCACTGAATCATGTGAATTCTCGTTTCAAAGTTTTTCGTGTGTATTATGGCGAACCCGGATTTCACGATAGAAAGATTCATTGTTGCAGCATCATCATCATCATCATCTTCATCATCCCCATGCTCATCTTTAGCATCACGCAATGTTATAATATCAAGCCAGAGATCCTGCTTTGCACTCACTCAATAAGAAATTCTCGTCTTATTCGATTAGTCACCAATTTAATCCGATGATGATGCTGTATTAATTCACTGGTGTCTACCAACTAGGCAGTCAGTCAATCTATTGCATAACTTTTAAATCCACACAAAATCTAGGTATTGAAAATTGCTGCTTGACTCGCTTTTATTACCCTTGGTAATTATGGGCCTGGTTTGTAAATATCAAAGATCAACGAATGCCCTTTTGAAATTGAACAGGAATTTGACTGGCTTTTGGCTCTTTCACTGAAAAGAATCAGAGTCCACTCACTAGAGAACCATCATGTCAATATGAAATTAAATAAGAGATCTCTTCATCGGTGCACAGCTCCAATTCAAGCGAAAGAGTTCATAACATTTGAATTTATTAAACAATGAATCGAAACTGCATTTTCATGTTTGTGTGGGATGGAAATTATTCGCCGTTCAAATCCTTGTTTTGCGAATTTCAGATTTTTCGACATAGGCTGATCGCGTGCGATTCAGAGTGCTTCATCAAAAGAAGCCTAAATTCTATCGATTTTTTTTCTTTAAGCTCCTTTTTAGCGCACATTTTGTGATTACCACTGCCACCATATTTATGTAAAAAAGTAGTTGAAAAATGTATTATTTTTGGTAGTTTTTTTGAGAAATAATGTAACAAAATCGGACTTTTTGGTTTTTTTTTTTGGTAATTTGGTCACATATTTCCTCAAAAACCAACCTTTTTCATACTTGCAGCATCTAAATTTTGTTTCATAGTTAGGAAAACATGGTAAAATAATTATATTTTGTCACGATTGTTACAAATTTAATCGCCTCCATTTGTATTTTGATTTTGACATCCTTATTGTAGCTCATTTTTATCAGAACAGGCATTTTTCCAAATTTTCCCAAATTTTCCCCATTTTTGTAGATTTGGACAAAATTTGCACATTTTTGTAACTACAATGTAAAATGCCATTTATAACCAATAAACGGGCCTAATGATTAACTAAATATTTCTAGTGACAAAAGTAATGCGTTGTATATTCTTGCTACGTTATCTTGACTTTGTCATAAAATAAAACATTTTTCCAAATCAATTCCATTGAAACAGGCCATTTATGTAAAATTTTCCCCATATATGTAATTTTGGGCAAAAGCGCAGATTTTGATATTTACATTGTAAAATGTAATTTTACATTACATTACAAATGTTACAACTACCTGGTGGCTCTGGTGATTACCTATGATCATAATTCACAAGCTTGTATTTGAGGGAAATTAATCTTCTTTTCCGTTTTTCAAAATCTTTTGTGATTTGAAGTGGCATTTTCTGAAATTTTGTCCTTGTGCATAAAAACTTTGAAATACAAAGGTGCCGTTGTTTTACTGCGAAATTCAATACGAACGTCGACACCACGGATGGACTATCTCGGAACCTCTTTTGGAGACCTCCTTACAAGCCGATGGAAAAGTTGTCAATATGACTTCGAAATTTATCTCGAATTTTGATAGAAAACGTATCCTGTAATTGCACCGTGAGTGAACTAAGTTGATTTATCAGTTTGTCATATTTTTTTGCACTTTGGCCTAATCAAGCAGAGATACAGAACAGCTACAAGACCTTGAATTTTTCAGATGACTTGCATTACATGTGTGTGCATTCCTTGTCAATGCAAATGCATCCTAAACTACAATTGCCGTTTTCCCAAAATCGTGAGTCAAACGAAGGTAATTCCATATCAAAGGTTATAAATGTGTTTAGTAAGCGCAGTTTTTCTCTTTCTTACAACCAATTTTCGCCTTTTATGTTTTTTTTCGTTCAAATGAAAAAAACCCTTTCCATTGAATACAATTCACAGAAATGTTATGTTTATGCTCAAAAGCGTGTATTTGTCCAAGATTACAAAGCCAGCTAATGTTATACTCGTATGTTAACCTAGTCAATCTTGATCAGAAATGGCGAATTCTCAAGGAAAACAACTTGGAATGGTTTTCTTTCATTCTGTATTCGATTTTAATCACATTTGTTTACACCCTAGTGGATGTCCTTGAACAATTGTGTACACAATGAACAGTGTGCAAGCTCGAACGCAAACGCACAACACAATACGATCGATGGGTTCAAAGTTGAATTCCTCCGCAAAAGTCCCTTCTTTTTCAAAGCCCTTGAATTTCCAAAGATTGTCAAAGAAGATACGAAACATGGTTTAACCTAATCCAAAGAAATCCATCAAATCAGATCCCCCTCTGAATTGCAGTTCAAAACCTTTCAACTCGAAATTTGCCGCCAACTCTCATCCATTAGTCAAACTCATTATCCTGAGAACTGGAACCTGAGTCTATCGAATGGAATAGGTTTGCTTCCTCGGCTCATATAATCAAGTTTATTCTTAGGCAAGACTGTCAGAGGGGACTTTTATTCATTTTGCCTCATCTGACCCGATGATAAAAGAAACCGGAAGGATAAAATCGGAATGAACAAAAGGTTCAGTCACCGTTACTTTTGTGGACGACCGTCCAATGGCTATTGACTCCTTACCGGTTGAACACAGGCTCTTTGATTGTGAATGCTCTGTGTCTATCGCACTTTTTGCCCTATCTTGTAAATACAATAAACACGATTGCAAAAACTTACGTAGAATAGCGGTTCCGACGAAAAGACTCAAAGTCACACTAAGGAAAGTGGTAAATCGCTGAAAAGGAATCATCAAATACAAAGTTAAAGCATGATTTGGTCAAGGGTGTTCTTTTCTTCGACTCCCATACAACTCTTGTCCAGATAAAGAACAATGGATGAGTGCAATCCAATGAATTCAGTTGGGGAGTCTGGGGCGGGTACATACATCTGTACATATCAGATAAATACGTCAAAGACATTTGCAGCAAGCATAATAATTTTCCAAGGAACCAACCTTTGCAATCATGAGCTAGACAGTTTAGATGTGTTTCTGATAAGAAAAGGTTTCCTTTAATCATGAACTTTTACTTCCCTCATGTTTGAAGGCTTGATTTCGCCGGCTAAACTCTATATAAAGGTCCCTACACTTATCCATCAAATCTAAATAGGTTTTGTAGAGTCGGATTGCAAGGTTCCGACACTTTTTATCTCACCTCTTTTCTGATTCCGGGGAAAATGACGAAGAAGGCCAAATAGAGTGTTCCAAAGACCACACAGAGAGTGATCATGGACACGTCACCAATGACCGGAGTACGATTAGCGTGAGTATACAAAGTGGGACCGCCATTCTCGCGGAATGCATCGAACCAGCCCTTCATCTTGTTGAAACGAGCTAGATTGGATGGTGGGGGAAATTTGGCTCAGTAACGAGGAACAATATCCTGAAATCTTCGGACTGAAAGCTGGACCTGATGATGAATTGAAATGGATTGGTTCTGATTGAATGGCAGGTTTTGTCCTGGTGTATACTAATGGCAATTGGTGTGGTGGACTTGGCGACTGGTAATTTTGTGCGAGTTGAAGACGTGTTTGCAAAGCTGACCTGGAATTTAGAGAAATGTTGCTTTTACTTTTACAATGGATTATCACGTATATTTTGTCACTCTTTGGGACATTGCAACAAAATGTTAGAATTATGTAATGGCAATGGATGATCTTTCAGCGTTTGCGGCAAGTTATCTTTTGGATCATTTCTTTTGTGCTTTGAATGATGAGCAAAGCAGAAAGTAACAAAAAGGCCTCAAAAACAGAAAAAAAAATCGAGCTTGTTGGTTGAGTGCGGCAAAGACATTAATTTTTGACAAATACTCATGACTCAGCAAAATGTTGACAAAAAGAATAATTTAGATCCTCAATAATAAGAGGCAATTTAAAAGAAATGGAAACCAGCAATTTCTTTCCGATTCAGATCAAAAACAAAGTTTTCTGACAAAATAACTTTTGTTTGTACAGTCTTCTTAATTTGTGACTTGTTATGGAACGAAAGATTGTTGTTACAATTGCCAATATTTTCAATTGCAATATCAAAAAAGTTATCATGAACAGATTTCAATCTCCGAGAGGGTTTCCAACTCTCGGTTCTAAAGTGGAGGTTCATTTGCGAACTTCGCCTATGTGAACATGATTATTTATCGAGTAAGGCTGAAAAAATAGTATATAGGTAGGTATCTACATTCTATAATAGCTCCTTGATTCTCGCATCTCTAAATAAGCAAGGCCTTGAGTGTCATGGATTGTCCTTCATGTGGTGGAAATGTCAAAGTATTTTGTCTTCTTCGAGTCATTCTTTTGTTTCAGCTCATGCAATGTGGGAAAGTTTCTCATGCAAAACGAGTGGTTTTCAATTTGGCTGTCTTTCACTTGATGTCAAGACAACTAAACTAGTACGAGAAGAATGTACTGAATGACTTTGATCCTTCAGTAAACCAAAGATAACGCCAAAATGAATCAATCCCTCTTAATCTTTGCATATTGGTTCGGTCCGTGTCCAAGGTCACGTGAAAGAATAACGCTGGCAGTCAAATTTTGTGGTATTTGTTACGTTCCTTCAAGTGATTCCGAAGATGTTGATGATGATGATGATGTCCACTTCCGTTGCTTGGCAATCGCCTAAAGAGTGCCTCGAGATATTTGAATCCCAGTTCGTACTTCCCTTACTTTTATTACTATCCAGACAATTGCTTCATACAATAATGGATCGACAAGATCCTAAGATACTTCTCTATGTACTCTGCCGTCAGTTGGTGTTGTTGTCTGGGGAGAAGGAGCATAAATAATATCTTGGGGAGACATGGCCTAGCAACTGTTGTGTTCATATTGCTATTGAGTCCCAATGAACAACCAAACAGGAGAGAATTAGTGTATTTTTGAACTTTTATCTATTGTCCGAAGAACGCCGTGACCAAAGTTGTTTACATTGGAAGTTCGCAAAGTAACTGTCCACTAATCCACGTTATCACGGATTACCGCTCCAAGTGATCTTTACCATTTCATCCACTCCTCGGATCAAACCAGCTATTCAAACCAGAGATCTGTTAAGCATTGGACGCTCTTCCTATACCGTCATATTGTGTCTCGCTCCCAAGTGATGTCTGTTTTGGTTCAAGGTGGGGAATAATTCATTTGGGTCGGTCGGTAATGTCATCAGGCTCATTTGTCATCATGACTGTGGTAATGGGCAATCAGGAAATCCGTTGGTTCAATCTGAGCATGAGCGTTTCCACATCTGTTGTTCGTGTCTCTCGAACTTCTCAACGTGAGATCATTGATTTGAGGCACCGATTAAGAAGCTATTAGCTCGTCTTGGATGTCCTTTGGAATCCGAGATCGATTAATGCCTTTGGAGGACCAAGTCCAAAGAGCTCCTCTTGCCTCCCTACAAGAACTCGACGTGGAGATTGGACATATACGTGTATGTGTATACAGTCGATGGCTTGGATGGAGGAGCAGGAGATGGTATTTAGAATTGCAACATCACCTCCCACTCACTCTTCACTTCTCCCCCTTGTCCAATGTCCATCGTCCCCTTTTCCTGCTTCTCTTAAACAGTTAAAGTTTGATGCAAAAGCATTTCTGGTACTGGCCAATGGTAGAGCTCCGAACTTAGTACATCATTCCTAATGTGGGGTTCGAGGCCACAGAGAGGCTCATACCTGAGGTCGATGGTCGGCGAGAAGTTTATAGCGAAAGACGATTTGGTGGCTGGAGGAGGATGGCAAAAGACTGGCTTAGCTTTCTTGGGCTTTGTGACAATTGCCTTGTAGAGCAACAATTGGACCAAAAGAACTCTCCGACGTTTCCTCATCTTGGCATGTGTCTTCGCACCAATTCCACCACTGGACAAGTTGTCATGTTGTTGTAGCTCTCCCTCACCCCAGGTGGTAGGCTGGTTGGCTTCAATCACATTCTAAGTCACATCCATAATCGGGAGTCTCTCAACAATCACTTTCTCCGCCACTCATTAGTACTATGTCAATTCACAATAGAGACACAACACCTTAAATCAACATATGGGCACTCGAGGCCTACATCCCAACGAGGTCGTGGGAGCAATATTCTAGGTCATTTCCAACACGAATCACAAATTCAAACGAGATCTTCACCAGGTTTATACACAACCTCAACTGAACTGCACCAAGCACAGACTGCCCAAACAGAAAGAACACTCTCACTTGGAGGATTCTCTGTACTTGTGGTGAGTGAAGGGACACAGGGAAGGAATCTCGTCGGCCGAAATAGGCCTACCCTACGCCATAAAAAAGGATACTCGTCTACTACTCGGAAAAACATAGATTTTCAAGCTAATCCAACTTGTCGTGGTGAGACCGCTGGCCCAACCATCCTATTACGTACAGTAGTGTAGGAGCGAGGGATGGGAATCAACCATCAAGAGGGACTTGTACTATTTCATCATGGCAGTGAAATCCTTTGGCAGGGAGTGTGGACGTCGTCAAGCAGGGCCCGACACCAGGTGTACCTTCGCCACCATCCGAAAATCACTTGTCCTGTGGCTCGTACTTCTGAGCTAGAAGGCTTCTATTGACGCCAAAATAACTTGTGGAAGGGCTGCTCGTAGTATGTATGCATATACTGTGTATGTTGACGCTTGAAGTTGTCGGGCAGTCTCGTATTCTCGATCCAACCAGTCAAACTGGTGTGACGCAATCAGGGTGGCGATGTTCAAATTGGAGCCCTTTAATCTCAGTTGGTCTTCTCTTTAGACTTGTTCGAACCCCCGAACGGTTTCTCTTAGAATAATAGCGTCTTTTTTGTTCCTAGTGCATGAGGGGAATTCGAAAACCAACGTCAATTCAGATCGGCCAATTACGACGAAACGAACTACTTCTTGTTAAACTCCAACAAATGGTATCAAAATTGCACCATCACAATTAACACTGTATTCTGAGGCATTTGTCAAAGGCTTGAAGCGAACATGGCAATGTTTTGATTCAAAGCCTCATGGTTTCTTCTCGAAAATTGCCCAAATCGCCTCGGGGCTCTTGGATGAAAGTTTCTTAAAACGTGCTCGGCAAAAAGTCGCTTCTTGATCGTCATCGTCAAGCTCGTCGGGGAATAATCGTGTTCGACTCTGATAAGTATTTCAAAGTCAACAGTCAGGCCTGCTTCTCAGCACCTCAAGAGGTGCAAGGTCAATCAATCTAATACTGTATATGAATACTTCTCAAACAATTTGAGAGGGATCTATTATGCATTTATTTTCCTGATTTTTATCTTATAGACTGTATAGGGTTGTAGATACGATTATTGCCCTTTGGAAGATTGGATGGCTTAATTTGCTCTCTTAAATAGGCTGTTCAAACTCTTTGTCATCTTCCCAGATGACTGAAACAAAGGGATGATGATTCACTGATGCATCATACGATTCCAATGGTACAAACTTGGATTATAAACACGTTCAAACTACCCACTTATAGGTTACATGCTTGGCCAAGCTGCAACAGCTTGAATCCTCCTCGATTTCTTCAAGCGAAACCCCCTTTTAGTAATTCTCCAACATCAAGTATTGGAATTGACACTGGCACTCCAGAACCAAATGTCATGACCAATCATTGTCATCTAGCATCTTAAATTACCAAAAAAACTGGTTGCTGCTGTTGTGGTTACTCCTCCTCCCTTCCAGACATTGGACAGTTGTGAGCATCATCGCCTTTCAAACAGGCTTCATCATCGGCCATCGATCGCTAAAGGTGCGGTACCACAACGGAGAGCTTCCACCAAATCGCTGTTGGCGCTGATACGGCAGCTCTTCTCTTTGGTCTGTCTTCTCTAGGCCCTACCAGTACCTGCGTACCATTTGGAAGTTCTTTGTCATGGAGAACCCAAGCCAGCTGGTGCTCAAGGTCAGACCACAAAAAAGATCACCGTCGACGGTGGATGAGTGAAGATTGGAGAGCTTGACATTCAGCCAAGCCAAGCCAAGCCGGCGAGCAATCCAAATTTGGAGCTCGGAATGAGACAGCCGTCCGTTACAATGAGTTGGTTGGTCAAGATGACATTCCTTCCTTACAACAAGTATAACGCCCCACCCGAAAAACCCATGTTGAAACTAATACTATGACGAGGAAGTCATTGAGCGGTGCCGGTCCCGTTAGTTTGTCGATTCAACAACTTGTGCACATCCAACAGAACGTAGTTATGCTTCGAGTACTAAATACTACGAGGGTAAAGATGTGGTTGAAAGGAACGATAGTTTCAGTATAACAATAGCGCCAATAGCAACGACCGACGATGTGATCTTGTCCTTCGCTTTGGCGATGGCAACATTGGCGCCCCCGACTCAAAAGGGGAGTGCGCATCTTTGGTATCCTTGGAATTGCGTCAGGATCTGAGTCAGTGGTGGGGTCAATTATGTTCGCTTCATATTTGAAAGACAGCGGAATGCAGCGGAGTAGGGTTCAATCATCAAAAGGGCCAACGTGATTAAATGGTAGGCCTGATTTGGACGCAAGATGCTGATGCACCGTTAGCATCGAGATGAACAAAGCCAATCGGTGAACAATGATCGATTCTGTCCATGCCAATAAGGCTTGGATTCAGATCTAGATACGTGCGTCAATTTGATGAACCAATACTAAAAACTCTGTGGTCACCGCCACAATTGGAGAGGTTGTTGCAATCATTTTTTTGGCAATAAGCCTCTGTTTCAGTCATTATGTAACCACAGAAAGAAAAAATGCAGTCAACAGGATTTTCCCGCAAAATGTCAAAAGTCTTACCAAGAAAACTTGCGCATTTGATTCAAAAGTTAATAACGTGTTGCCATGGTTTCGAGATAATGCAAAACTATGGCAACCAAGAAATATCTAAAAATTGGTAATAATCATGAAAAGGGAGTGGGTCTTACCTTCAAGAGCGAGTTTGAGCTTGATGCGTGCGAATGGAGACGATGATGATGAACTGAATGAGCGGGATGAACTCCAAGATTTTTGTAATCGGTCAATCTTGTCTTACAAGGCTTAGGTACGTACGTGGTCGATCGAGTGATTGAGTGCAAAACGGGGGTGTGATAAGTTGTTTGGGAGAGGATTGGACGTCGCGAGCTACTTTCGTCAAGGGCGGTTGTCAAATAGTAGCGCACAAGCAAGCAACTCACTTACTTAAAACTGTTCCGTTTTTAAGTACTAAGTATAGCCTAGAGGTCGTCTTGGTTTTCTTCTTCGTGGAAGTATTTTGGGAAGAGGGATCGGGAGGGATCTCACTACCCACCTACTTCGAGCAGGCAATGACTAAAACTGAGTGAGGATTCAACATCCCAAGATCGTGTTCCATGTCGATAGAGGTAGAAGCAGTTTGAGCGGACAACATTGTGCGTGGATAGGTATGTTCATACACATGTGAGTGCATGTAGCACGTGAGATTTAGCCCCGCGGAGAGCTCTCGCATCCTCTACTGTACGTATATTTTTGTTACTATCGCTCGTTCGCTGGCTTCGACAACACCCTTCCAAGCTTCAAGCAACCAACAAAGCTGCCAAAGGTGGGTTTGGAGAGCGCCAACAACCATCTCATGCACTGCCAACGTCTTGGGGATACCATAATCATAGCTCATGGCATTGGAGGTGCTAGTGAACTCTAGAGGGCTACACATGAAGAAGCGCAAATTCACCACGGGCGCTGATTGAATGAACAAATCAGAGAGGTCATATTTCTTGAACTATTCCATACGCAAAGTTTGAAAGTGCAAGGTTTTCACTCGTCACTGATGTTCAAGAAAAGTAATGTTCAAGCAACGTTCTCCGTGAATATATATAAACATCAAAAGCATATATTCTCATTAAATAGCCATAAGTTCTAATGTGAATCAATTTCCTTCAACCAAAAGTATCGTTGTTCCCAACAAGCAATTTTGACATTCGATGAACCAGAAATAACTTGTTCAAAACCAGAATTCGTAATATAATATAAGCACAGACAAACCTTGAACAAAACACCAATGAAATATGAAATGATGTAGCTTGACAATGAAGAATGGTTTCCTTAAATTTAGAAGTGCTTCAACCCCAACCTAAGTTGAAAAGGCTATCGGTAATCAGTTTATGGATTATAATTTTTTCCTGACATTTTTAGTGTTATTTTTCACCTACTTTTTAGTGATTTTGACGCCAATTTTCAAGGCATTTCCAAGTGAAAAATACTTCATGAATCTTGGGAACATCTTCACACTTACCATTGTATCCACTTTTGGAACCATTCCAATTATTTTCAAGCATGGAAATGAATCAATATATTAATACTATATAAAAGGTCAAAAGAGAGGAATTACAACAATACAGTACAGAACAAAACAGTAGGGCCCCTACTGAATAACATGAAGGTTAAAAATTACGTACAGAACAATTCAATTCATTTCAGTTCCATTTAAAAAGCTCATTTTTTTCATTAGTTCGTCGTTCACCCATCTCAAAAGCAATGTTGCATAAAAAAGGAAACAAAAAAAACATATTTTAGGTGCTCTCATCTGGAAATTTGATATTGTTAGTTATTTTGAAAAAGTTTGAGGCATTCTTCAATAGGATTAGACGAAAGTGTCTACAATTAAAATTCCCTCCTAGGCCAAACCTGTTTCACGTTCGCAAACAAAATTAAATCGAAAAACAATAGAAATGATGACTAATTCTAAAACCATGGGGGATTCAATACACAAATACTTTTCAAAGGCTGGCCATGGACGAATTATTTTCCTTGCACTCTTCAATGGATCCAATTCATTTTTCACCGCTTATAAAGGTGCCATTTCAAAGGAAAAAAAAAACTAATCAGTAATTTCTATTACACTCGACATTTGCGCATCTCCGCTTGTGGAACTCTAAAAGTTAGATAGAGCATAGTTGCCAGAAGGCCTGACCAGTTACTCGTCTTGAAGTCGAAATACCTTTTAGCATGCCTTAATCAACAGGGGACAAATAACGAACGAACTTGGTTGTTTTGCACTTGCTCTTGTTGGCCGATGAAACGGGCCACGGCAAAACATCACAGCTGATCGAATACACAGCATTATTTTTGTACCATCATACCATCCCACTGTAGTGTATGTACGGGCTCCTTTCAAAATCTAAACCATGACGAGCAACACTCTAGTCATGATGATCATCACGGTTTTCATAGTACGAAGAAAGACACTGTCGATGAGACTGAAGATGACTGACTTGTCCTCCAAAAAAAATGATTTCATGGTTTCGATTATCCATAAAGTTAAGAAAATAGATAAGCAGTGCTGTTATCAAACATATTCCAAGGGGTGTACACATTTTGGAGAGTGTTCGTCGAAATGTCAACGTGCTCCAAATCGATAGAACCATCTGATCACCTGTTCTTTTGTTCTTTGTTGTCTATTCACTCATGACTAAAGTTGAAGAATGAATCACCGACAAAGCTACCCAATCTAGCAAGGGACAACACTATTTTTGGAAATGTACTTTGGTAATCCATTAAGTGGCATCCCACCATAATAGCTTCAAATGTTATAATCGTCTGCTAGTTTTAGAGTGTTGCCTTCTATTTTATTTAACAAAAAGACTCTTCAAATGATGGGGTTATCCATGTCCCTCACACCAACCCAAGTTGCACGCAAACCAATTTGTACTGCACAAAAGTGTACTGATTCTTCATTGGGGAACTTTAACATTCCTCAACTAAATTCCCTGGATAACTTCGAACAAACCTCAAGAAAAGATCATGGTTAAATTTCCTATCTCAAGAGCGATGGCTAACAAATCACACCAAAGAAAACTGTCCACCTCTTAAAACAGGACTGATTCAAACTTTGACATTTTTTTCACGTCTCTGGGATGCTTCAAACTCATTCTCAAATGATAGACGTTTTGGGAATAGTTACATCACAGTATTGGAAAAATCATGTAAAATTTGCAGAGAAATTCCGAAACACTATGAGACGTGTTTCTGAAACAGGAAATCAAGTAAAATAACTTTGATTTACTACTTTTATCTAAGTCAGGTCTAGATTAAGAGTTATACACCTAAAAACCTATCAAATGAACATTTTTTCGAAAATCTAGTCAACACATTTTTGGAGCTGTATAAGATGTCTAAGTTGCCAAAAACACACAAAAACATTCTCTTGAAAAAGGTCTTTTGAACCATGAAAAGGACATATTACTACGTTGTCGATACAAATTTGCTGAAATTCTGTAGGGTTTTAATAAATCGCTTTTGGTCCAAAGTGAGCATGATTGATCCTTCGAGTAATATCAAATTTGTAATTTCCAAGGACACACCTGTTCAATAGATTTACTTAAATTTTGCTTATGAATAATATGAATACATACTAGTGATGGACCGAAAGGGTTTATAGCCGAAAGAGGGCTTAACCGAAACCAAAACCGAAAGCACTTGACTACACAATTGTATAAATGCAAAATACACCTTAAAAAATACTCATGTGTTCCATGTTGGGTAGTCGCAAATTTTGAAAAATCTGAAAACTTAAATATCAGAGGTTTTTGGATCAAAAATGTTTCGATTTTGTTGTCCATATTTTATAGTGCATGTTTGCTTTAGGTTTCGGTAGGCATAACCGAAACTGAAACCAAAATTTCGGCAGTAATTTCGGCCAAAACCGCTTTTGGTCCATAACCAATGAATACCAAACTTAGTGTTGTCAAGATAATGGGAAAATAGTTTATGAAATGTGTATTTTAAGCATGATTTAGGTAATCCTATTCATTACTTTGACCACTTATAACAAATCATACAAAAATCTAGATTTTTCATGTATGTTATGAGATCAACTGTTTTTAATATTTTCTTGGAACTTTTTCTTTTTCTATACCAAGAGCATTTCTTCGTTTTTTGAGGTCAAAAATGGGTTAAACTAGAGCACTATAATAAAAGAGTACAGTCATAAAGTGCGCCATCTAGCGGATTTCATGCGGCAACAGCCCGCCGTTCCCATGATACTCACATTTTTGAAGATTGCGACGGTCATTCATCAGTTTTGGACAAACTAAAGTGCCTAAAATGTTGATGGCCGAACTCCAAATGATACCTTAGTGTTTTTCTGATGAATTTTGACATATATCATGCTTAAATCACCTTTATAATAGTCAGATTTCCATGCCATTTTGAGAGGGATTTCACTAATAATTTCAACCAAAAACCACCACAGGTCCATTAACAATACTCAGTCAACATTTGAGGCACTTTAGTTTGTCCATAACTGATGAATGACAGTTGCAATCTTCAAAAATATGTGTATCATGGGAACGGCGAGCTGTTGCCGCATGAAATCCGCTAGATGGCGCACTTTATGACTGTACTCTTTTATTATAGTGCTCTAGGTTAAACTTGAGTAATTCAGCAACTGATCAACATTGTTTCAATTAATTTCAATTCAACAGCTATCTCAGTATAGTATACCTTTGTGTGTAAACTCGTGTATCACTTTAAATCTAGACCTGAATTGGAAAAAGTGGTGAATCAAAGTTGTTCCACTTGGTTTCCTGGTTTTGGAACATATTTTATAATGTTTTAGAATTTCTGTGCAAACTTGATATGATTTTTTCAGTACCGTGGGAAGCTATGGTCAAAGGTTGGAACCTCGCCTGTCTAGCTTATCCGATTCTCTGATGTATATAATCCTGACATTTTTGGATACGAGTCTGCACTAAACCGATTAGTTTCCGTTTCCGTGGAGTGTTTCTATGAACTGATCAAATATCGTAGTGGTTGCCTCCTTTGGGCTTGTGCTTGTGAAGGTCATGCATCCATCAATAAACTAGTTTCTGCGTTAACTAGACGAGTGCTTTGGAGCACCTTGTGGAAGCACTGTTTTTGAGGGGTGAGCGAAATTGTTCTTCCACTCTCCCAAAAGTCTTTCCAGCTGTCTTGCTCTACAAAAGAGCTTGGGCAACTCACAAACTTGTTTGTAGGCATTGAGGAGAGTGGCGTTTATTGTCTAACAGTGCCATTTTTGCAATACATGAGAGAAAAATGGAAGCAATGGTTGTGTTTCACACTGCACCCAAAGATGTCAGTCGTACCTCGTCTGTGTATAATTATTTGGTCTCCTTTATTTAATTACTTATCATTTTCACTATTTGGTCCGGTACTTTCCGGACCAAATCCGCATCTAACCAAGAAAATGATTGTTTTTCAGCCAAAGGTGAAAAGTGGCTTCCATGTAACCCGAATGTCCTAAGTTATGAGAAACAATGGAACAGTGTAATCCAGGTTTGTAGCCACTTCTTTAAATGTTGCGCTGGGGCCTCGCTCCCAGTTTTTTCCGCCTGTGGTAGCTTGGAAAAAGTGCGAGTGGTTCAGTTAAAACGTGATTAATCAGACTTGTGTTAAACCTATTATCAAAATGAAAACAGAATTGACTAGGGCAGAGACATATGTAAGTCATCAAACAACCGATCTCAAAATTGGTTGGTGAAATGTTGAGTATTTTGGGACCTAAAACGATGATCTTCAGTTCTTGAATGCATTCAGTGATGGCAAATGAGTGAATGTCGTGCTTCTGTCACCAAGCAAAAATACTTGCAGAAAAACGGCAGAACTTCATGCAAAGGAGGGATGACTGTCTCCAAGTAATCAACTGAACTTTTTTAGTCCCAACCATTCCTTCTCAAACTAATTGTGGAACTTCAACATAAGATGAAATACTGGCGTTTGTACCAAGGTTATTAGGAGGTGCAATGAAAATGATGGAAAAGAGCAGACCTAAAATGGAACTTTGTGGAATGAAGAATTTTAAATGAAGGTTATAAAAATCGCCACCAGATAGAGCCAAAACAGGGCCAAATTCTCTTGATTTCAGATCTATCCTCAACTTACACTTGTTGCCAAAATTGTAGCTTCCATCTAAAAGTGGATTTCTCTTCATATTTCAAGTCTTTTAGAGCTCAGCTACGATTTTATTATGTTCAAAAATCAAAAACCCATGCTAAGTAATCACAAATTAAGGCCAAAGACTAAATATTTAGGAAGCACCCACAACCGTTTCTACCTCAAGATGGCACCAATTGTCATTTTCTCTTTGATTGAAGCTTAACTTTGCTTCCTTAAGAGGGCTTGCTCTGATGGTGAGTTGTTCATTTTGGCAACTGTTTTAAATTGTTAATTAATTGGATGATTACTAAAACGTGGTGTCCTGGGGGAAATGATATCATATACTTTCAAACAATTTACAAGCTTAGACTTCATGATCTTCTCAAAAAAAAATGCAAACAGCAGGCCAGGGAAATGTGCTTATAATTACAAGCAAAAACATATCTATGCTTTAAAAATGCAACAACATGAGGTAAATTTAATGCGGAGGGAAATTTGCCCTGATCCAGGATTCAAGAAATTGAGTAGGAGAAACCAGGAACAAGAATCTGTCAAATGGCAAGAAATGACAAATTCATCCAAAGCCAAAATTTGCCATCTCTGTTTCTTAAAAGCTCTGTGCGCCCAACTCTCTTCGAAAACAGAAGCGAACATGTCATGAAACAAAACGTCTGATGTTGAGTACGCACAAACCAATGACTACTTTTTTGAAAGTTTGGAAAGTGTTCAGGAACTTAACAATGTTTCAAAGATTCCATGAACATCCTCCACATTTTCTGCACAACTTATGTGAAGAGGATATCATAATAGAAAATGCATCCATTTCCAAACCTATTTTGCCAGATATTCTTATGCAAATAAGACGTACAGCTGAAGATCATCACATCTAAGCCTAAAAGTATCAACGTTTTGTCGTCAATCATTGACCTCTAAAAACAGGGATGAGTGGTAATTTTAGAGGGTGAAGGATTGGGCTAACTTCACTGCCATCATGAGCAAGGTCATCTACAGGGTGTACCACTTCAAAACTGGCCTAGGAAAGTATATTTAATTAAAATTTATTTTTCGTAGAAACACCTTGTCAATGAATTTCACCTAGTAGAAGCAAGCTTATGCCTCTTTTTAATCCATTCTCACTTTTGAAATGTGTCTTTTGGGGGGCAAGATTATTTGAACATTATTGATTTGATGTAAATGTTGCTCCCTCCTTCTTGGGATCTTAATCCAAGTACCCCTGAAAGGTGCTTAATCCTTAACCACTTTCCAATTGTAATAGCTTCCATGAGAGAGAAAATAGTAAGATGCAGATTTCAAGTTGCTAAATGCAGTTTTCAGCCATTTCTTACATGATGAGAAAAAAGAAATCGAAGATTTGAACTCAAAGAGCCATATTGGGAAAAATGGACATATACAAATGACATCAGTATTGCGTTACCCTCAAATTCGAAATATACAAGTTCATGTCATTTCATTTGCTATTTAAAGGTTTCCAGCTATTGTATTAGTCATTTTGAATGTTTCCATATGCAGTATGTAGGTCTTTGAAGGCTTCGTTTTTTTGCCATTTATTTTCAGCCTTTGACATTTGATAATAAAAGCCAATCTTAGTGCCTTTATTGCAATATTGACAACTATATGGACAGATAGAAGGCACCTATGCAGAATAATTCCATTGATAAATTTTAGGCCATTTTCATATTCTTTGTTCATTTTAATATGTCACACCCTGCAGACGCACTGCACTTTCTGAGCTCCCTTATTGAGAAGCAACTCTCTCTTGTTCATCGCGATCAGGAAAATTGAAATCATAAATGTATGTGTGTGCATACACCTGGCTCGCAACTGCTTGATGCTAATTTGTCCAGTCGTACCCCAGAATTATGCATCTCCTTGACTTCTAAGTATCAGAAGGCCAAAAAGCTGGATCTTACGAGAAATGAGATATATATCACGTAGTATTAGTACCATTAAAGGCCAACTCCGGCTAGAAACGACCAAAACTGGGTGTGGAGTACTTTCAATTTGACAAAAATAACGGCATGCCTATTCTTCAAGTCAATGATTTGTCGCACAATTTAGGAGTATACAGTCGGACCCAATCAGTTATAACATTGGCTTGTTTTAGATCCCAAAATACTCAACATTTCATCAACCAATTTTGAGATCGGTTGTTTGATGACTTACATATGTCTCTACCCTAGTCAATTCTGTTTTCATTTTGACAATAGGTTTAACACAAGTCTGATTAATCACGTTTTAACTGAACCACTCGCACTTTTTCCTAGCTACCACAGGCGGAAAAAACTGGGAGCGAGGCCCCAGCGTAACATTTAAAAAAGCGGCTACAAACCTGGATTACACTGTTCCATTGATTTCATTTAGCCAGAATACTCTTAAATACTTTGAATATACAAATCAGGTCCCAACAGAACATACTCAATCCATAAATATCCGTCACCCGAGTAGGTTGCAAAAGGAGTTTGAAACTATTTTTCAAAATCGTCTCAAAAGCATCCTGCTTAAGCAAAGATCCTATGATATGATAACTAATGTTATTAAACGTGCATTTCATCTTGAGCGTGTTTTGATCTACCGGTTTGGTCCGTTTCAAAGTCTAATCTGTTTGTGACCAGAAGTCCTTCTATTATTTCGGATCAGTTATATCTTCCGTGAGAATCAATGGCCTGACCATTTCATTCACACAACACATTTCGAAGCTCCTCTATCATGTTTCAACTATCAACATTTCAAGGCTTGAATGAGAATAGTGTTCAACATTTCCTCAAAAGTAAGCACCTAGTCATGAAATTTCTTTGATACTTTTTTCTGATAAATATTTTAGTCAGTTGAATGTTCACTTGAAGAATCTCCTCAAAATTAGCAACAAAATCAAGGGAGAAGATCGAATCTCAAGGATTGACCGGATTACTTCTCCTCAATACTAGCCTGAGCCGATCAGCTTGGACGCTTCAAAAGCTTTTCGCTCAAATTACAAGGTGCATCCATCCCTTTCAATCATGACGGTACAAGACAACAGGGTTGGTTGGATGGATGGATGGAAAGAGACAGAAAATGAAAGAGAGAGCAGGAAAAGGGATCCAACACCCACACCTTCTTCTCAATCCCTTTCGCTAGATCAGTTGAACTTAGTTCATCGACATGGGCAGATGTGTCTTTTTGTTGCAATGGGTGGTCTGGGGGTTGTTGGTGTTGGGCTCTTATGATCAGGTGGATGCCATGTCAGAGGAGTTCTGCGCCCGAGTTTGCTCGTGGAGCAATGCACTTTGCTGGATTTGCACGCCTCTCGTCAGCCATGGATACGCAGGTCAGCTCATCTCACTCAGAGACTTGCAGAGGTATTTCGATCCAAATTGGAGCTCCAAGTAAAGCACTGAAAGGATAAGTTTAAAATAGTAGGCGATATTACGCACATTCTGAGGTGCTTGAAAAAGAATGTAGAAGCCAGGAGGACCACTTCCTCTTGTGAATTGGGCAAGAATGGATAAGTGTACTCGAACGAATTCAGCTGGGGATTCTGGGGCCAAAATGGCTAGGGATGCGTCGGAGTCGAGACTCACCCTCCATAAAATTTAATCAAAATTCGTTAGCCCAACTCGTTTTCTTCATTTTGACAATCAATTCAAATAAGAATTTGTTTCTCACGTAGCAAACTGAACGTGTAAAATGTCAAAACCTAGTTTTGACCCATCCCTAGTCATTTTAGCCCCAGAATCCACAGCTGAATTCGTTCGATTACACTCATCCATTGGCATGTAAAGTGGATTTTAAAGTGGCACTTTAAAGTGCGCAAAGATTTTTGACAGAACCTTATCTGACATGAAATGACAATTATAAATCATGTATGTGATGCTCATTTTATGAGATCATTCGTGTTTTAAATGTTCTTTCAAAAGGGGATATGATGTCATCAAAGTTAGTCCTACACACGTTGCTTTAGGTGGTGTAATATGGGATTTTATAGGAATTTCATCTTCAAGCTATCACAGATATCAACAAAAACTCAAAGATCATTATCACAAGTGAGGCAATGAATTCTGTAAGAATCTTGCCAATTTGTACCCAACCTTGCTTTTCCTGACATGAGAATGACGGAGCCTAATATTTGGCTTAATCTTTCAAGCTAATCTATGCTCGGACTAGTCAAGAATTAAGGAACGTAGCAACAAACAGTATTTTAACAATCCAGTTTGCACTAATATGTAAGTGGTTTTGTGGCTTATCTCAATAATATGATCGCATAACACATGAAATATATCTAAGATTCCCTCTTTTCGATCGATCTAAGGATAGTCAAAAACAGTATAACGTCTCCTTGATTAGACCAAGAAGCACTGTAATCATAAAGTGGGAGGCTAGCAATGAGAAAAATGATTTCCATTAAGAACAATTCAATTACGTTCTTCTGCAAATGAGACCTTGCATATGTTGACAAGAATACGTACTTCAATTTTCAGCTCAATCGAACGTCGGAGACAAACGTTATGCTCACTCAAAATTCAGTGCAAATCCTACCGAGAATGAATGAACTAGCCCTTTTGTGGTAATCATTTTACTACAAAAGGGCAAGTTTATTCATTCTATGCTCTCTTTAGTACATAAGTTTGAGAGGGCATAACTTTTCACTCCGGCATTCGATTGGGCTGAAATTTGAAAAACCTGTTCTTCTCAATGCAAGCCAGGTCTCATCTGCAGAAGAACGCAAAAGGGTCGTTTCTGCTGGAAATCATAATTCTCATTGCTAGCCTCCCACTCCATGATTTCCGTGCTTCTTGATTAGACCAATTCATGCTCAATCAATGTATTTTACCGTTCTTTTCTTGGGTTTATGAGGTTTATGTAACGGAATCTGGATAGGGGCTCACGTAAACCTCGTTTGGTTAGGGTAATCTTAAGTTTATTTTCTCTAGATTTGCCTGAATTGAAACCTCCAGGTGTACCGGAGATGGTCGAAAAGGCTAAATCATTTTATCGTCAACAAAAAGTTGTCGGAGGAAAACCCATTAACTATGGTGACGCTCCTTGGTTGGCAAGGTACTAATAAAACCTAAGTGTTGAAGAGGTTTCTTCATATACCAGACCGTCATATGTTTCAGCATAAAATACCGCGATGGCAATGATTTTTATACTTATTGTGGCGGTACTCTGATATCCGACCGTTTCGTCTTGACCGCTGCTCATTGCGTGCAATTCCAATCCACCACGGAGTTATTTGTGGGCGTGGGCGATTACGATCGCAATAGCGAAGACCCCGGGGAAGTTCTCTCAGCCGTGGTCCGTGTACACACCCATCCGAACTTTAGGTACTAAATCTAAAGAACGTTATCAATTACAATGTATCAAAATAGTACTAACACCCTCATTTCCTTGGCAGTACCTTAACCTTTGAGTCGGATATTGCGCTTTTAGAGCTGGCTCAGCACATTCGATTTGATCGATACAAGCAACCGGCAGTGTTGGCCCGACCAGGAACCCATGTGACCGGTCTGCGCTTCAATGTGACCGGTTGGGGTACTTTAAGAGAGAGAGGCGAATATTCAGCACGGGTCCGTCAAGCCCTGGTTCCATATGTTCCGTATGAGGTGTGTCGAGGAGCTTATAAGGATTTGTCCATCACCGCACGAATATTACCGGGGATGATCTGTGCGGGTAAGTGGTCAAGAGTTTCCCGAACCGTGGACTTTTATTTATACCAAAGCAAACCAAAACCTTCCATTTAGTTCGTGACCTTTCATAGGTAAATTGACAAGGCTTTAAAGTTTGAAAATTTGTCCATCCGTCTACTTTTTCAGCGACCATCTTTTTCAAGCAGAAGTGTTCAGACTCTGCCTTTATTATCTCACGACCTTTAGTTGTGATAAAAGCTGAGGAAAGAGACGTCAATGAAACAAATGTATCCTAAGAATTGTTTTTGAGCAGCCTGTAATTCTTGTGAGTCCAAGTGTGTCACTTGGTAGTTACCAAGTGTAGACTTGGTTTACTAATCGCTTTCTTATAAATCACCCTGGAAAATGGAAGCCATGTTTCAAATGCTTTTTCCAGGTTGGTTGGCTGGAGGTGGAGACGCTTGTCAAGGAGATAGTGGAGGCCCTCTCACTCTTTTGGTACCAATCAAAAGTCAACGAAATTATACATCTAAACCATCGACTACTTCTGCCCCGTCTAAAGTCCGAGGGGTTAGCCTTCGAATTCGGACGAAGGATCGACAAAGATCACGTGGTGGAAAGTTCTTGTGGTCGGAAACGGATTCCAAAGAAGAAAGTGAGGTTAACCCAAATCCAGAGTTCACCAGAACGATAACTTCTTAGGTTCCAATATCTTCTTTTAGAGCGTCCCATGGTCCAATCTTCGAGCTCCATGGTGAACCATCTACTTCATTCCCAGACGAAACTGCACAAAAGCCGACAAGTGCTCAGTCCTGAACACGGGGTGCCCACTATTTTAGGCGTGGTATCTTGGGGCATGGGTTGTGGGCGACCCTCGTTTGCCGGGGTCTATACTGATGTGCGTGCCTATCGCAGTTGGATCGTTCGAACCATGGGAGGAGAACCTGAACACGTGTGGACATTAGATTGAAAGACAAAAAAATGACTCCTATGAGACAATGTACTAGTGCCAGCCAAGAAATTCATTTTCTTTTACTCGTACCTTGCCGAATAAAATACGTGTCACAACGCTAGACTTTGATATTATTTATGATTTGTTTTCTCCCGACAACTTCAATCCGATCCCCAACAAGATTCGAACCTACGCCGTCTGGGGAAGCACTCACACTCGACTCTTTTAGGAACGCGTTAGTACCCGAGGCCACTATGGCTTCCTTGATTAAGATTAGTGCTGAATATTTTTGGTTTTAACTAATAACCTAGGTTTTAACCTATAACGCCTATTTTGGGCAATTTTTACCTAAAAACAAGTTATCAACCTAATATCAACTTTTTCTCGCCATTTTTGGGCAATTTTTACCTAAAACTAAGTTTTCAAGCTAATATTAATTTTCTTTCTTATCCTAAAGTCATTAGCACAATAAGGCTCCTTACCCTAATCACTTTAAAAAACAAAACACAGCAACAAAAAAGGAAGAAAGAAGACAAATGGGAGCCACAATGATTTTTATCCCATCAACATGCCGAATCAGCGTTCAGCGTTATCAGGTGGTTTCACGCCGACATTGCCAAAAGTTGTTTGAAATACTACCAATCACGGGAGCTCACTGCCATTTTTGAAGTCACATAACGCCACATTCGGCCACCTTTGAGCGAAAATTTCTCGTTTGCAATCATTTCATCTCATTTTTTAGGGTGCAAATTTTCGATCTCTCATTTACGTCGAAAAATTTTGATTTCGTTTTTTAACTCGAAAATTTCCGAGCTCGTTTTTTAAGTCAAAAATTTCCGACCTCGTTTTTGAAGTCGAAAGTTTCCGAGATCGTATTTTTAAGTCGAAAATTTCTGAGCTCGTTTTTAGGTCGAAAATATCCGATCTTGTTTTAAGGTCGAAAATTTCCGATCTCCTTTTTTGGTCCACAATTTTCGATCTCGTTTATTTTTATTTTTTTGCCTACCCTTCCACGTTCTGCCATATTCTACCACTTAACGAATTTCATTGCGGCAAACTTCTATACTGCCATTTTCTGCCACTTAACGGCCCCACGGCCAAATAAAATTTTCACTGCCTCTGTCTGTGCTCAACTCCTTTCACTCTTACAAAGAGTAAACTGCTGTAGAGCAATTAATAAAAGGCTAAATTTGGTCTGAAAAGCCTCTGAAAAAGGTGTAATCTATTCAACCTAAAAAAACCTAAAACGTAAGTTTGTGCAACCTAATTTTGTCATATTTTGCCCAAAAAAGTTAACCTAAAATATTCAGCCCTAAGCCCTACTTATGATGAACTAATGTATTCACGTTTGAAGTTTTTTGATTTTGATTAAAAATGGCACTGTCGGTTTCAGCTGAGATAAGAGATTTTTGTTGTTGAAAGATGTTTTTATCTATTTACTTCTCAATAAATTTATTTAGAGAGCTATTTAGAATAACAGAGGTTCCGAGTCTGAGGACCCCAGCGAATTTTGTTTACAAATGGGAACAGACATATCAACAAAGTGAAATAACGAACATAGGTTGAGGTTTCTCTGACCTTGAACTTTTGCTTCCCGAAGATTTAGTGGCGTCGACAACTATGGATTTCGTGGTCGGTAGATTGCCAATCTGTCATATTGAATCTGTAGTTTAAATCAATTATCCTTGCAGATTTCATTCAAAGTTCGATGGCGGCAATTGATCAATGTGTATAAAATTCACGAGTACTTGATTTTGAATAGAAACGTAATACTAATGATATTGTCTGCAAACGGTTTTGATGTAATCTGGTAGATTTCTCTTTGGTTCCCAGCCCAAAACATTGTAAGCCGTTTTATCCTGGTTGAGAGTGATTCTGGCTTCTCCAGGCAATCCAGGTTCGTATCTCGGAGAAATCCCAAACATGGCCGCCACTTCATTAACGCTGTAATTTTGACCACTCCCAAAGTTGAACTCGTATCCATAGGCCTGTTGGTCTAAAATAGCCACGAGACCGTCGACAACATCTTGAACATGAGTAAAATCTCGCCGTTGTTCCCCATCACCAAAAATGATGCATTCTTGATCCATTTCGAGGCAATGAATCCAATTTCCGATCAACGTTGTATATTCACCTGAAAAGAGAAATAGTTTATGAAATTGTACTAAACATAAATAGTTGGTGCGACACGCCATCATGCATTGGCAAAAGGTTTCTTAAACTAGGCGAACGTCTTGACAATCACATCACCATTCTTTATATTCATCTGTTTATCAAAAGAATTATACCAGTTTACTTGATATTCCAAAAGAAACGGATTTCCAAAAAAATATTAACTGCAACTAGAGATTGGAACTTTAATTTGTTAAATCTCTTTAGATTTATTTATGAGGGATCCTTTACAACCTTGTACAAATTTAAGTCCAATCGATTAGTCTGGCCCAGGTTTGTGACAACTTTTTTTTCTTTCCGTTGGGGCCAACTTCCTTGTCTCCATAGTAGTAAAATGAGCGAGTGCTTTGTATCAAATATGTCTACGAAGGCTTGTATATGGCGGAACACACAAATGAGCACAAATTCTAACGTCCAAGAAGAAGATATATGCTGTCAAAGGATCATTTTGAAGAATTATTGTCAAAATATTGAGTAATTAACGATTTAACACACTTTTCTCCCGGTTAATGAACAACTTACTTGAGGGTAGAAAGCCAGTCAGCCATGGTTCCAGATAGTTCACATAATAATCAAAGTGAACAAAGGGATTAAGAACAAGGTAAACTTACAGAAGTTCATGTGAAAGAAGCGTCATCAGAACACTAGCATTGGTGGCTTTATCATGAAGCTTTAAACAAGCCAAACAAGAGGGAAGTGGAAAAGAAATAATACAACAAATAGGAGCCTTTGAACAAAAAATATCCATGGAAGGGCTTCAATCCATCTTATTTTACAATCCAATGACTAGATCAATCTTTACTGGCTTGATTTATGTAAATTGCTTGCAAAATTGACTTTCCTTATAACTTGAACTTCCTCATTGATGGTGGCAACAACAACAACAACAACAAACATTAGAAGCTTCAAAAAGCCAAACAACCTGACTCTGTTGACGCTTCTTTCCCATGAGCTTCTTTAGGTAAACTTAAAATGATTACTTTAAAAACTTTGTTGTATTCAATATGCACCAAATAGGAGCTTTATGAAGAATACTAGAATATGAAAACATGTTTATTCACGTAAAAAGTCACATTTTTCACTTTTGAATTTCTTTGATAGTTTGTGAACTACCATTTATTCAAGATTGTCCTGCTTGTCCAGTAAGTTGTCCTGCTATGGACAACTTACATGGAGGGTTAGACAGTAGCCTATCAAGTTTTCAAAATGTCAATTTGATTTATAAAAAGATGTTGAAGGATAACAAATATTTTCCATAATATAAGGAATTTTGAATAAAGGGTATTTCAACAGATCTTTCCATTTTAGAATTTTGCATTATGCTGCTGTTTTCTCTGTGTGCAAATTCCACACAAGTTGCAATGGGCTTTAGCCATAAAGTTAAAACCAGTTTTTTTGTTTACTATTTGGTGATTTATAAGCATCATCTGGAATTTCCTGTTTAATATTTGCTTGTTTGGCTTGGATTTTCTGGACATGTTTAGTTGTAATGAATCAACAATTTTTCAATTGCCACTTATTCCTTGGGGTGTTGCATAATTTTTTGAGTACTTCTTCATCCATTGGATATTGAGCTTGTCTAAATTAATACCATTTGGTGCAAATTAGTAAGTGAATTCATTTCATGGATTTGTTCTTTGTTTCCTGTGGTCGAAAGTAACAAAATCATTGAAATAGCAACAATTAACACGTGAAAACATCAATGAAGACCATTTTAACTCATTTTAGTATGAATTTTCATTCAAAGCTCTTGCAAACTATGTAATATGTGATGTGCTATGTGCTCTATGTGAACTCTCTGGAACCATGGCTGACCGGAATCCTACCCTCATGTAAGTTGTTCCAAAACCGAGAGAAAAGTGTGATAAATCGTTAATTACTCCATATTTTGACAACAATTCTTCAAAATAATCTTTTGACAGCATATATCTGTCTCTTGGGCGTTAAATTTTGTGCTCATTTGTGTTAATAGGCCATATACAAGCCTTCGTAGACATGTTTGAATGAAAGAACTCGCTCATTTTACTACTATGGAGACAAGGAAGTTGGCCCCAGCGGAAAGAAAAAAAAAAGTTGTCACAAACCTGGGCCAGACTAATCCATTGCTCTGAGTGACAGGCATGATCTGCCATTCTTTTTTAATGAATCATTTTGTTGGTATTGCATAGTTCAGGGGTAGGTAACTGGTGGGCCGCGGCCCATATGTGTGCCCAAGGGTGGTTGGTCATTGGTGGGTCCAGGAGCTATTTGGATGATCCAAAATAGTGGGCCTGCGAGACATCCAAGTACTCATGGGCCCCTGAACCTACCAACGTCTGTTTGATGGGCCCCTGAACCTACCAACGTCTGTTTGATGGGCCCCTGAACCTACCAACGTCTGTTTGATGGGCCCCTGACAACATGTAATCAAAAATCGTGGGCCTTGACCCAAAAGTGGTAGCCAACATGTGTGGCACTTTCAAGTCCAGAGATAGTATTACGATGCTAATTCGACTCTGTAGGTATAAGTCGATAATTCAGTCGCATCTTGAATATGCCTCGCCCATTTGGGTGAGTTCAGCAGGTTTGCAAAAGGTCGAGCAGGTCCAAAGATGTTTTACTAGGAACATCACAGGAATGAGAGAGCTCTCGTATTGGGAGAGGCTCAAGAAGTTAGGGCTGTACAGTACTCAGAGAAGGTATAAAAGGTATCTGATACTGTATGTCTTCAAGAGCATTCATGGGCTCAGTCCTAACCCAGGATTTGAGATCAGTTGTAGCGATCGTAGAGGTTTTACGTGCGCTCTGAGAGCACCTCCAAATCCTAAGGAAATCAAGGCTAGTTCGAACAATGAAGTCCTCCTCTCTTCTTGTTCAATTTGTTGCTTATTTGCCTTCGTCGGGAATATGGTGGAGCTGATCCTCTAACAGCATTTAAGGCAGGATTGGACAAATTTTTTAAAACTATTCCTGACCAACCCAGTATACATGGGTTGTATAGATCTGCCAACAGTAACTCATTGGTAGATCAAATTTCATATAAACATTAATTATTGAAACTCTATTAATGATTAACTCTCTTTACAGGGAATCCCATTCCTTGTAGCGGTATTGAAAAATCCGCCCCCCCCCCAACCCTTGGTATAGTTTATCATTAAGTTGGGATCAAAAGCAATGAAAATAGTGGTCTTTCAAACGTTGTCGTAATATTGAATATTCAAAAACTCTGTTAAAACGAACAAGCATTTAAGCAAATACTAAAACCTCTTTACCCACTGTCATGGATCAAACAAGCCCGCCCGTTATTTTACCTTTTAGCAATTGCCTTGGTCCATAGACATTGAAAAAAACAGCTGTGGTGAACTTCAGAGCAAAGTGTTGGGCGTACAATTGGATCACCTCCTGGCCAATTTCTTTGCTGAAGGTGTACGGATTCTTGAATTTCCCACTATATTTCGAGGACGAGCCTGCATATATTATTGGAGTCGCATTCTTGGAGCACCACTCCACTAAATTTATGGTGCCCCAAGCATTGCTCTTAAAGTACCCCAAAGGGTCCAGGAACGAGGGACCAATACGCGCCACAGCCGCCAAATGGAATACAACGTCCACTTGAGGAAACGTCTAAGCAATCAAGAGAAAAAACATGAACCAGGTTCGAACCATCGATAGGTAGGTACATAGATAGGTTTATGTGCTTTTGATTTTTTTTTAAATAGGGTCCTTTGCAGGAAGTTGGTGATTTCCACCATTTCGTGTGCAACAACTGTGCAACAAAAATGCAACAAAAGGGGCTGAATTTCCAGATTTTTAGACCTCGACAATGAATACTGCACAGTTATTTGCAATAACAAAAAATATTAATAGAAATTCAAATTCATATTCATGAATATCAATTACAAAATAAATGTCAATTCAATTGAAAGAACAAAGTTGTAAATTACGTTCAAGATTAAGGATTTCTCCTGATTAAGAATTATTACTTAATTTACATAATCATGACCCTTTACTTTGCTTGTCAAAAAATAGATAGAAACGGAGTTTGATGGTTGATGAATAAAGTCATTGTGTTTGAACTTTCAATCTGTACATTGTTTGTATTTTGACAACTGAACCATAACCTCATGTACAATGCAAAGCAAAGGTGGTATATGATTTTAGAATATTTTTAACGGATAAAGTTGTCAGGTTTCGTCATACTTTATTTCCTTCTTCATCAAAACCAGCACAACAACCAAATTTTCGCCTTCCACGTCGTCCACTGAAGTTTTACCAAAGTTGGATACACAGAGAAAGTACTTTGTCTTCCTTGCTAATGCACGTTTTCTCACCAATTACAACGTCATTTGGAGTTTTTCTCCATTGGAGTAACGGGCGTTAAAGTACGAGTCCGAACAACAAGCCATCGAAATTGGGCCAAGCAAAGCAACAACCCTACATGTAGCAAAGTACAACCATAGATATGTGTAGATGCAAGATACTCAGTTTTTTTGCCGGACAATAGCTGAAAACTGGTTGCGTAAATCAGCCTTAATATTCCAAGAGACATTGATGAACTATGCAGGGTTGGTTCAAGTAACGCCCTATCGTGTTTTCTGTCCAAACCCTAAGAAATGGTTTGTCTCATCTGCAACTGTTGTTATGAATTTGCTGCCATCCATTTGTTATACAGAATACATAAGAGGTGATCCATTGATGTCATTTAAGGCAAGGCTAGTCCAATGAGGTTTGAGTGATCTCTTCAAAAATCTTATCGCGGGCGGATGAAAGATGAGAAAAGGCTTGTTTGGCAACAGTGGGTGGCTCGTAAGAATTTGGGCAGTTTAAGGGTTTTCGCAATTTACAGACCGCCCTTGTGAATTAGATGCCATGAAAAATGTCGAATTGCAAGTTTGAACACCTTTGGTTAGGATTTTGGAAAAAAAATGCACACTTTATTTGCTAGTTCTTGCGCGAGAAAATTCTCAACAAAGGGCCACTTTTTTGGGTAAGTAAAAGTGTAAGTGATGTTATAAGCACTGATTTGTTTTGTAAAGCTCCAAAACCATCAAGGTACCAAACAAAATGTCGTGTTTTGTACGTGTTTCTCTTCAATATCAAAGGTCTTTTTTAAGTGCTTGCCATTTTTTAATCAAAAGAATAATTTTGCAAATTCTTACAAAACCAAGAGTCAAAATGTCCAAACTTGCAATTCGACATTTTTTGTAGCATCTAAGTCATAAGGGCGGTCTGTAAAACGCGAAAACCCTTGCACTGACCAAAATCTTACATTGACGAACAAGCCTTTTCTCTTCTTTCATCCGCCCACGATAAGATTTTTGAAGAGATCACTTAAACCTCCCCCTGCATGAGAGAATGTGAACTAAATATATCAGTGCAACAATTTCCCCCCATAAGTGGAGACAAACAAAAGGGAGGTAAAAGCGCAAAGTCAATCACATATTGGTCACATATTGGTACTCATTTTACACTTGTCATCTTAAGTATGCAAAAGTATATTATCGTAACCAGAACATTAGCTTTAAGTGAAGTCACTTGAGGTAACTGTCTTTAGAGATTTATACGCATTTATTTCTTGACTAGGTTTAACAAACCACTCCACCAAGCACTTGCTTATCTTCTCATTTTGGCTACCTTACTGTTCCTCTGCACTTCGGCCTAGCTGACCAGCACAGATATGAGGATAAAAGGGCTAGATTCCACTAGATTTGGAATTGTTCACAACCAGTGAGAAAAAGGTTGTTGATTTTGTGCTCCGTAGTGTTGCGCCGCCCTTTTCTGGTAATTCTGTTCTTTCCTGTTCTGTGCTCGATCAAATATTTCAAACGGTCAGTTGCTCCGCAACAAACGGTCGAGAATGAGATGCAATCGTAGAATTTTAGTGAAGCAATGAGACACCAGAGGCCACGACGGTGCTACGGAGCAAAAAACAGGCCCAGCCGATGTTTACTGAGCTTCCCTTACTGTACATGATTTTCATGATCATCCCATTCTTCAAAGACTGAATTGAACCAACCCTGAGAATGTGTCCAATTTGACTTTGACCAGAAACAAGTTTACTCCCAGTGACAAGGCTTGAGTTGAGAGAGCTTGTTGATGCAAAAGAGTAGTCAACTACAAAAGTAGCCTACTAAACGCCAGGCGGGACTGGCCCATGATGTCGTATCTATCAATATCTGTGAGTAGTGTGAGAACTGTGTGAGTATCTGTGAGATCAGGGTTCTACAACAACCACAAATCAAGACCTTCAAATTTAGCTTGATACGAGCAAGGGTCCCCCAAGAGTTTACAGAAGTTGATGGGTACAAATACGCACAATTTCCCTCCTTCAAAGGTTGAGGCCCAAGGGAACTTCATTGTACCTCCCTCAGAGGCACAACATCGTAGATTTTCGCAAAAGCTTCATACCGACGAAAAAGTGATTAGTATCTGGTGGCCGATTGTTGCTTTTGCCAGGATTTCTAGTTTTCAGTGCTTTCCACCATTACAATTGGAAAACTCAGTAATGAATACTCACCTTCATAGTCGCGATATCATCTTGAATATATTCACAGCCCTCCACGTGGTTCTGGGTTCGCCCTGTGCTATAGTTGTCCACTGAAATAACGACATGGTTTAATTGAACAAGACGTTCAACCAAATTGGATCCCACAAATCCGGCACCTCCAGTCACGAGGATCCTCATAGTGTTTCTGACGAAAGAACACTGTTCTTGACCAACCAATCGTTGAAACGTCAGGTTGCTCAACTGCACCTTGTTGTATTGAGCATTGAAGATCGATCAAATTAAAGTCTACAGTGAGACAGGAAATTGGAGAGGGGGCCTTCAATCTTCAAGTTGCAAAAGAAACTGCTGTCGATTTGTAGAGAGAAGCAAATGTGATTTTTGATCCTCATTTGAAACCACTTGGAGCAGGCACTTAAACAAGAATTATGTCCCTATCATGGGAAAGCGTGTTCCACGTGATTGAATAAAACTGTAGTAAGACATTTCATTTCATTATCTTTTACCGTATTCTTATGGATACTCGAGGTATTTTATTCGTAGCACTTGAAATCCGATCTTCCTTCTTCTTCTAGTACAGGGATCGGCAGCAATTCTGAGGAAGGTTTAGACCCCTAAAGTTTGAGTTGGTGCAACCAAACGCCCAACATACTGAAACGACGACTTCATGTGTCTGTAATTTCATCATAAAAGTAAATAAAGCATTTTGGATTCCTCGTAATTTTTAACCTCGTGCAAAGGTCTTCACATTTTTGCTTCTCTTATAAGAAAATCTAAATGAATCCTCATTTTGAATTATCTATGCCAGGAGTGCCTTCACTTTCACTGAATTGAACATAAAGCGCTTCTTCAATTGAGCAATTATGCCATAAAAACTAATGAAAATGTGTGCGATAAATTAAAAGAATTGCTTTAAACTTAGGAATTTTGAAAAAAAACTTGGGAATTTTGCAATAAACTTGGGAGTTTTTGCACGACCTGAAATGCATGAAAACATGCATTTCAATGAGCTTTCGTCAACAGCTTCGTCCACTTCAATGTCTTATCAAGATTTTTTTTTGCCAGAAATTGACGCAATTTCAGGTTGAAAATCGATCTGGGAATGGTTATACAGTTACTGCTTCTGCTGCTCCCGAAAAGCAATTGTGGGACTGGCCTTCAATTCTACAGGAAGCGTGATAACATTCCAGCCTAAAGGTAGTCTTCAAGTCGTCAAGTATTTCATCATTTCATTTCCCTCCCAATCATCATGACGTCCAAGCAATCCAACAAAGCGGGGAAAGAGCTAGCCGACTTGCTCTTCCAAACCAAATGGTTGACAGTGGCATTGAGTCTCTTTCTAGTTTTCTTCGTCATTTACCAGGCTCACGAGACAATTTCCATGCTTATCGATGTTGATGTGTTCACCGCCTTTTATGTGTCACTTGTGGGATCACTAAGCGCCCTGATACATCTGATAGTGACACTTGTGCTCCTGGATGGAGTCCGAAACCAAAGAAGTTGTGAATTTATTGCGTGGTTGGCATTCACGCCCATATCTATGGGCGTGGCCAATTGCAAAACATTCGTTGCGGTCCATGGTTTCTGGGGATTTGACGAAGTGGATCGTCCCGATCGTTGGGAATTCCTAACGATCCAATGGGACTTGGATGTGGTTGGGACCTTGCTCTTGGACTGCTTGACTTTTGTGACCTCTGTCTACGCCTGGCGAACATTCAAACGACTGAGAACCAAGGAAATTGAGATTCTCTTGGCCGTTAATCGTTGGAGACGACATTCCGTCTAGTTCTCCATCGTTGGGCATATTTCAGACTTTGATCGAGTTTGAAAGGACAAATTTCACCTGACCTGCTCTTGCGTCAGTTACTGGAATTATTTTTTGGATGGAAGCCAGACAAAGCAACGCCATGAAAGCCCAATTTACAATTTCTATTTCTTTTGTAACCTGTTGGCAAAGTACCCGGAGAACACCATTCACCTATTGAAGTGTTCGGTTTCAGGATAACTCGGTACATCAGTAAACTCAACACTGGGGACAATGAAGGAGAGTAGACATGTAAACTGAATACATCAGAAAACTCAGTACAGGAATGTTCAATCCACGGAAAGCTGGATAAAATGTTTTCCAATAACAATATTTGGTTTTATGACATACCAAGCTTGACACAATTCTCAATTTTGTGCTTGACCAGTTTTCCAATGTACCCAGTTTTTTTGTTGATTTTTCCAATATATCAAGTTACCCTGGGACTGTTGCGCACATGTCGATATTTTCTAAAATAATAAAAAAATGTTTGAAGATTTGTTTTTTCAGACAAATGAAGCGATATTTTACATCGTCAAAACATCATTCCGTCGAATTTCCATTGAACTGATTGAACTCAAACGGTCTACTGAAAGTTTTCTGCCTGCTTCTTCATGTTTACTGCCGCCCAAGCCCTCCTTATCAATTTAGCATGAATGTGCTTGGTCTGTTTAGTGATAGAGAAGACCTTCCAATGACCAATTAGGTTGTCATTTGTTAAATCACTATTAATGGTGATGGATAGGGACAGGAACTTTAGACGAAAAAACTTTTTCGTCTTTATTCATCTCTTTTCGTCTTTTTTACCTTTATTCGTCGCGATTTTTTTTTCGTTTAATTTCGATTTTATTCGTCTTTTTTCATCTAATCAGGCAATTTTAATTAATTGACAAAAAACTTGGATTTTCTTGGATTTCAAGCTCATTAAGCGTTTTTTTCAATTTTCCAAGCAAATTATAATTTCGAAGAAACTTCAACGCCAAAGCTTATGGCAAAGTAACAATTTGATTGTCAGTTTCGGTTTTGCACCGACAAAATACAATCCACATTTACAAATTAACTGATACTCGTAGTGTTGCCCAACACACACAGAAAGAAAAGATTACTATTGGGTTGAAAAAGCTTTCTGGCCATGAGAACAATTAATGTATCTGCATATCTGACTTCAGCTCTGCAGAAAATGCATTTTTGAACTCTTTGTGTTTATTTGACATACTGTATGTACTACGGAAAATCTCTTGCCCATTAATTACTTCCTTCTTTAAATTTTCTAGATTTCGCCGTTTTTGCACAAGCAGACAGATTTTTCTCCAGTATCGTCTATTTTGTGGGAGCAGCTTTTTAAGTCTTTTTTCGTCTGTACGGGCAATTAATTTGTCTTCCTTCTTATAAAACAGTTTCGTGCGCCTTTTTGGGAAATTGATTCTTCTTTTTTTCATTTTATTGGACATTTTATTCGTCCTTTTTCGTTTGATTGGACATTTTATTCGTCTTTTTCGTTTTATTGGACATTTCATTCGTCTTTTTTCGTTTAATCGGTCAATTTTATTTGTCTATTTTCGTTTAATCGGTCAATTTTATTCGTCTTTTTTCGTTTAATTTGTCAGGTTTCTTCGTCTAAACTTCCTGTCCCTAGTGATGGAGAACTAGATTTCTGATGTACCCTGAAGTCCACTGATAACTTTCCCAAGGTTAAGTGTGTTATTATCTTTCAGAAGAGTTGACACTCATTTTTTCATGGCAATAATTCCAGAATATCTTGAAAAGAATTGATATCCTGATCCTGCTAGGTAATAGGAGACAAAAAAAGCCTGATGGACTCTCAAAAACACCAGAAATTGAAGTTTACCGCCAGATTTTTTTTCCAAAAAACGCCACAAAAACGCCAGATTCCAGGTTCTTTGTTATGCATTTTTTCTAGACCAGATGTAGTTTGTACCAACCTCTCATTGATAAACATTAATCAATTGAACTTAGCAAGCATCCTTTTGGCACGGTGTTCCGAATGGCTTTTTAGGTTTGGATCAAAATACCCAAAGACATCATGGTTAGGGGCGCAGATTTCTTGGCAAAATAAAACATGCCTTTTAGGCCCCAAAAATGGTAAATAAAAGCGTCCAAATTGGCAAATTTAATGGAAAATAAAATGGCAAATAGATACAAACATTTACCAAAATACAACAAAAATAGCCACTAAATTTAGAATATGAGCATTATGTTCACCAAAAATAAAGTGGAATGCATGTATATGAACATTTAAGCACAAAATATTTTCATTCCGTTGAAAAATCAAAATATCCTTTAAGCAAAAAATGTTTTCCCCTATTTTTGAACAAAAGAGACACTTTTTAGAATGATTTGCCAAAAAAACGACAAATTTTGCATTTGATTGATCAAAGACTGACGAATTTTGCCCAAAAATGGCAAATAAAACGAAAAATGGCAAATGAACTTTAAATTAAATGAACTTTGAATTCTAACAAATAGCAAATAAACATGTTTTTGGGCATAAAATCTTATTTGCCTGAAATCTGCACCCCTAACCATGGCACTTTTTAGACCCACAATTCAATGGGGAACGACTTTACTCTTATTGTATTATATAAGTTTAGGCCTTGGGAAAAAGTAATATATCTAAAAACCTTATAGTTATAACATTTTTTCAAATAAACTATTTTACCCATATTTATAGACCATTTAGTTACCTGTTGAATCCAAATTGAAAACAATTCATTCATCAACAGCTGTGTTATTTCATTTTGAATGGTCCATTTTCGGCCCCAAAAAGCCGAAAAACGCTAGTTCTTTGAAAAAACGAATTCCCAAAGATTTCATGTAGCATTTCAATATCGCAAAAAGACATGATTTTTTTGAGTTTTCGAGCTTATTTCAAAAAAGCTCATAGTAAAAAAATATCATTTTGATCATAAAATGCTCAGCATTTTGTCAAACAATTTTGAGAATGATTGTTTGATGACATACATATGTCACGATCCTAGTCAACTATGTTCTTATTTTAGCAAAAGGCCTACCACAGGAGGGTTTATTACCTTTAAACTGAAGCACCCTCGCTTCCTCCAAGCTTAGATAGGCATATCGAAGTTGGGATAGAGCTCCACCGTAAGAAACAAAACATCGGGCAACGAGTCTACTATCACACTGTGCCATTGAATTTAAGGCCCCGTCAAAAATAGGGGCCGCTTAGAGAAGCTGTTTGAAAACAAAAGTTCTAGATGGAAGTGTAGGTAAACCAATTTGAAAGCGATAATGTTTGATTCAAGGCCATGATTGTCCGAAATTTACGATTTTCCGTGCCTGGTTTTTAATGACCAACCCTTGTAGAATGGGTACAAAATAAGATGACAATAAGACTCAATTTCCTGAAGAAGCAGATGATTCTCAAAAATGGCCGGAAACAACATTTCGGACTGAGATACAAAGAAATTTGCACTGTTTTCTAATTACTCAAATTTATTCTTACTCATTGGCAAAACTATTTGGAAAGATGCAAGGAAATCGTAATAAAGCCATGGAAGGCTCTCTTCAGGCTTTCGGCAGAGTTGGGAGGAGGAGGAGGAGGACGAGAACGGGGAGGGGGAAGGTTGAAAGGATTAAATGATTGGGAGATGGGTTGGGGATTGGAGGCCATGTCTAGGGGACAAGGATTTTACTGGTCTCTGCTTCCTTTTGAGTACCTTGGACGTGGACATGTTTAAACTCCACATTGAGACATGTCCCACTACTCATTGATTCAAGACACATATTCGAGTAGAAGAAGGGACTCTCGACCTTTGAGCATCCTTTCTTGTTGTATTGAAGAGCCCAAACTTCAACAAATGTTGTCACCACTTTGGATGTTCAAAAGAGCTACATACTTTTCTATCCAGACTACAAGGCTGGCTTTTGTGGTTGGGACAAACTCGAGCTCATTTTAATTAGTTCAATAACCAAACTGGTTAGCAAAATTTTGTGGTTTTCGCCCTAAGCGGCGAGTAGAAGCCTACAGTGTCGGCTCTTTTAAACCCCTTTTACATTAGTCACCAGTGACATAAGTGCTATCTACTGTGAAATCCTGTGGTCAGACCTTGCTGATTGGGCCTGCACGATGGGATTTGAACCAATTAATATTCAATATTCTTCTCAATTCCTACGAAGATTTCGATTCCCTTCTAAGTCAGCTGTTAAAAATGACTTCATGACAGGGCTGCCAGGTAATTGGAGACCAAAAACGCCAGATCACCCTGTCAAAAACGCCAGATATCGAAATTCGCCGCCAAAACGCCAGATATCGAAATTCGCCGCCAAAACGCCAGATATCGAAATTCGCCGCCAGATTTTTTTCAAAAAACCGCCAGAATAACGCCTGATTCCAGTTCCTTCATTATGCATTTGTTCTAGAGGAGACTTATCATGCACTAACCTTTCATCAATAAAGATAGCTGAGTTGGACTTATCAAGCAACCTTCGGGTTGATCTGGTTTAATAAGACACATTTTTCGCACACATTTGCTCTCATTTAGATAGAAAGAGACTTTGAATTTGAGTTTATCAGTAAGACCAAATAAGACAAAAAATAAAGCAAACTACCATCAAATTCAAGCTAATAATCATGAGTGTGAAACTTTCGAAAGGTTTCGTACCCTAAAAATGTGCTTTTGTAAGTGGTTGAAATATTTGGAAATTTTATGTATTATTTGTTTGGCCTTTTACCCATATATTTACAAAGTTTGATTTTTTGGCATTTCTTGCACTTCATTAGCCATGTTTTAGCCAACAGAAACGCAAAATTGCATTTTTTTAAACATTTTTTTGTTTTTGCTTAAAAACTCTTCAGTTTCCTTGACATTTGAGTTTGTCACTACAATAAAATTGATTTGCCATTCCAATACACTTTGTTTACAATTCAAGCATTTATTTTTTTCATCCCAACACACTTTCTTTACAATGCCAGCACATTTTTTTCCAATCTAGCGCATTTTGCTTGCCCCTTTTTCAGCTTGAAAAGCATCTTTTGCTAAAACCTTCAAGCTTACCAATACTAGTTTCAACAGCCCAGCACTCTCTTATATTAATCATAAGATTTTAATATCAGGATGTATAAGTTATGATTATTATAAGCGCTACTTTTGGTTGTTTATCTGAAATTGTAGGAAAGTTAACATAAAAAAGAGAAAAACGAAAGAGATGGGCCAAAAATGGTCACATTATTTTTTGTAACTAATGAGGTAACTTTGAGCTCTAGCTCCGTTAAGCTGAATTCTGCTAGAACAGTGTGACACTACTGTGTTTCTACTAATCCTAGAAATCAAAGAAAATACGCCAAATTTCACGATTTTCAGTTAAATACCGCCAGAAACTTGTCAAAATGTTCTTCCCCGCCAAACAGAAATTTCCCAACGCCAGATTGTATCGTAAACCGCAAGAATACCGCCAGATTTTTCCGTCCCGCCAGATAAAAAATCTCGCCGCCAGACGAGGCCTCAAACCGCCAGAAACATCAAAATCTGGCAGGCCAAACCGCCATCTGGCAGCCCTGCTTTATGAAGGAATTACGGGAACTTTTAAAAGGAGACGAACTCCGAGACGTAAAACGCCGGCGACCGGGGGCTGGTACGAAGAAACTGTCAATTTTTCACACAAACGCACATTGACGCAATAACATGCTTAGGTCATGCAATGTTAACTCCGTTACCAAACACGGAGTTTTTCATCCTTTTTTTCGGAAACATGGCTCACGGAGAAAAAGTATTTTGACGCCTTCCCCTCCAAGACATCCTTTGTGCAACATACCATGTGCAACGGAGGTCGAGGACGCCCGTTTGGGGGAATCGAAAGTCACGTAACGGGCCCGTTGGAACTAAGCCTCATACTAAAGACCGAAACGATCGTAGCCGTGAATATACGAGGTGCATACATTGCAGGGTGTTACTTTAAACCAACATTAGATCTTGACGACATTACCAACGATTTATCACTATTTCATGGCAAAGTGAATAATCAGGGAAAGGTCTTTATTCCGGGAGACTTCAACATCAAACCACAATCCCAAGAATTTCAAGAACTTACGAAATTTCTTTTGCAATTCAATATTGTAATAAGATCGGACACTTCATGCCTCGATCACATTTTCTATCGGAGTCCTGGCCTTTGGAGTCATTATCAGTACATGACGTGTGTATTTTTAATCATAAACCAATTAGTGCGGTGGTTCGGATTCCTTGTCGAACGTTAGCCTCATCAAGTAACTCTGGTACGTTGGAACGGATGAACTTGGAGAGAGTGAGAAATACTCTGCAATCTCTGAACACAATCTCCCCGTAGGATCTGTCCGAGGCATTCCAACCCGTAAGATCCCCAATACATTAGAAAAGGAAAAGTGGGAACAAACAGAAATATTTCGTCTTCACTCCACACCTCAAGGAGCTCCATCAAAGAACAATGGTTCTTCTTCATGAGGTTAAGGCCGGAAATTGATGTTACAGAGAATATTCATTAACACGAAGCGCTTACCACAAAGCCATCCGTCATGCAGAGACTGAAGCCAGGATCGAAGAAGTGGAGAACCTCATCACTAGGGACGGGCAGAAAGTGCAAATAAGCCTACCTTTTTAGTTACCAAAAGTTGCAGAAAAATGTACCCAAAAGTGCAAAACAAAGTGCAGAAAAATGTTGAAAGTGCAAACGAATGTGGAAAAAAAGAGCAAAAAAATGACCAAAAAAAGAGCAAATAATTTGTATTTGGACTTAAAACGTCATTCATGGAGTACCCACGGCTCTTAATTGAGCTGGAGAAGTCATTTACAAGTTCTAAAGACATTTGAGACTAGTTTTGAGATGAAGAGACAATGCTGCACATGTAATTGAGTTCTATTCATTAGGTCACGACCAAAATGATATTAAGTCAGGGGTGTGCAAACTTATTTAGCAGTGGGCCAAATTGGCCGGACCGTTGGCGCTCGCGGGCCACACCATCCAAAACGGCAAACAATTTCTAGTATAAAATTCACGGGCTATGCCAAAATCATGCTGCGGACCACAGTCTATTGAAAATGACAGATCCTCTCGCGGGCCATGCGAAATCAGCTCGCGGGCCAGGGTTTGCACACCCCTGTATTAAGTCATCAAAAATACTCTAGAAAGCAATCTTCTGAATTTTCCATTCCTAAGGTGGTCTCATGGTTGTCTATACCTAAAATATAGTCGAAATCTATTGAGCCGTTGTTTTGTATGGCTTAATATCAGTCCGTTTTCGTCCGTCGAGAACGTAGTTTAAAAATAGCTATTGGAAATTGAACAAAAAATCAATACTTACAGTCAGGAGCAAAAGTATTTGTAACGTGACGAGAAAACCAGAAAATCCTTTATGTCCAATTAAATACTATGCTAAGAAGTTTGTAAGAATGTAATATTTTTTTCCGATTAAGAATAATACCAGTTTCCCGCAATTGTTTTATAAAAATGTCTGAAACTAACTTTTAATTATTAAAAATAAAATTTTAGAAAGTGCAAAAGTATTCGTAACGCGTAAAAAAGTTAACAAAATAGGTTTATAAACAGATTTTTCATCAGAAAAAATTGATCGAAAGATGTAGAACATTCTGGAAAGCCGGAGAAAAGTCAATTAGTCTCCTTTTTTCCAAGATTTTCTAGATCTTTCTTGGATCTTATAAATTTTACGGAATTGAACAATTGCTTCACAGTTAGCCAATCATGACCAAGGTCAAGGAGCTCGACAAGGACTTGAAGTTGAAGATAGTAAGTCTTCATCATGGAGGCAAGGGCTACAGAGCCATTTCGAAGCTTCTGGACATCCCGATTTCAACGATTCAGTACGTCGTGAAGAAGGCACAAAAGAACGGAACAGTTGAGAACCTCCCAAGATCCGGTCGTCCAAGGAAACTGTCAACCAGACTTGAGAGGAAGATTGTCAGAGAGGTCACAAATAATCCTCGAACAACGGTCAAGGACATCCGGAACAGTCTCAGTGAAAATGGATTGTCCATCTCGAGGTTTACTGTTGCTCGCTCACTTCACAAAGCAGGATTGAAGTCTTGTCGCCCACGGAAGACTCCCTTGCTCAAGGATAGACACTTGAAGGGTCGCATGT
Organism: Tigriopus japonicus; assembly: GCA_010645155.1. Lineage (NCBI taxonomy): Eukaryota > Metazoa > Arthropoda > Copepoda > Harpacticoida > Harpacticidae > Tigriopus > Tigriopus japonicus. Next base: position 9,605,175 of record CM021317.1, read on the forward strand.
TAACGCACATAAGATCGATTTGTTTTATAGTATACTCAACTCTGGTCTTACTACATAGCTGGCCTCAAGTATACTTAACGTGAAACAAATCGATGAGTATAGCAATTGTTGTGTACTCACACAATTTGCCCATGCAATTTCAAAGTAGAGGATAGCTTTGCGAGACCAAAGATAGATTTGATACGTTTTTCATGCCAAAACGGGGACATGGAGGGTTTCTGTGACAGATATTTCAAAGCCGAGCTGAATTTCATTGGTACAGTATTTGCAATTATTGATAATAATAAAACATAAATGGTGGACCTAGTTCTTTCCTAGTTTTCAAAATTGAAGACAATTTGTCATTTGTGGCTCAAATACACTAAACATATAATATGTCATAAGAAAATAGGTCTTGAGAGGTCCCGAAAAAAACGAGATGTCCTCGGAGCTTTCAGAATTAAAGGATACAAAAGGCGTAATCCATAGTTCTATTGGTATTGAAATTTCCTCGAAAATGTTATTGAAACAGCAGCATTTATTCTTTCAATGTCTTTTTTCGTTTCCGTGGCGAAAACTTGCATCTTAATTACTCGTTAGGAGAATAACACAAATGAACATATTGGAGCATCTTTTGAATTAAAAGTGATAATTGTAGAGAAAGTCCGGGACACGATCCAATCCGTTTGGTCGTTTTAGTTATGCTTCCATGAACTCTTGAGTATGTTTAGACCAAATCCTATTTTCCTTGAAGCGGCTTATCTATCCGATTTTTTGGCATCAATTTCAAATCGAAAAAACAGTAGTGTCTCAAACACTTGGACTGAAATGACGTTCTTGATAACATGGGAGCGTTGTGGGTTCTTGGGTTAAAGGGTTGAGTTAGAAACTTCGAGAGTCGTTGGCGAGATGTGACGTATCTAGTCAAGGTTCCCCAATAATACAAACCATTAGGTTAATGGGGCGACCAAGGGATCTCTTTTTTATTTTTAAAACCACCACATTCATTATTTAAAATGTACTATTGAGTCCCTAAATAAACATCAAACATCAAGATGGGCAATTTTGGCAGGGCCTTCCATGAGCGCGGCTTATTATTCCCGTTGAAGTTTTTTTCTTTTATGCTTTTGCGTAGTTGGTTGATCCGTGGACAAGTCCATTGGTAGGTGTGGCCATTGAGTGATGAGGGATGGATTTGCAAGCGGAGTCGATGTCTCTTATTCTGTCTTGTGTCTTTTATTCACAATTTTCTATTCCATTCGTTCGTTGTATCCGGGGGTGGTGGTGTTGAAGGAAGGCTCATTCATTTGTCTGATTGACGCACTTTTTGATGTTTCCGAGCACGTTGGAAGATGATCAAATCGTTGCTCTCGTCGTTTTCTTCAAGAGTTCCCGCTTAAAGTTGAATTGGATTCAGTTAGACTTGAAAATCTTTGAGAAATCGACTTTCAGTTCGATTTTGAACGAGTCCGAATTTGGCACTTGTATAATAAATGGGCTTGAAGTTTAACTGTTTAAGTTCGGATTAACAACACAGGCCCAGTGTTTCTACACAAACAGTTTTTGTTATGGTCAGACAGCTTTTCTCAACGCAGAATGTAGCAGATATGGTCAGTTAGGCGTATTTCACCCTCGCTGAAATGGGCGCACTGAGTCACAGCCTCTAATCTAAAGAGCGCGAGTGCAACACAAAGGTGCACTCGTGCCCTTAGAGTATACTTAAAAATATCTCTGCCGGAAGAGTATACTTATCTCGAGGTTTGTTCAATTATTTCGCATGTTACGACCAAACTAAAATTAGAGTATACTCAAGCGCAATTATAGTATACTAAACACCACGAATTAGATGCGTTAACATGCGACCCGAAGGCTCGCTTGGAATTTGCCAAGAAGTACCTTGACAAGACCAGTGACTTTTGGTCTAGGATTCTTTGGTCAGATGAGACAAAGGTTGAGCTTTTTGGTCACAACGATGTTCAAAGGATTTGGCGACGTAAAGGAGAAGCGGTTCATCCAAAAAACACCATCCCTACGGTCAAGCACGGTGGAGGATCGATCATGTTATGGGGCTCCTTTTCCGCCAAAGGCACCGGTAACCTCGTGAGAATTCATGGGACAATGAAAAAAGAAGACTATCGGGATATCTTGGCTGAGAATCTCCAGAGTTCAGCGCGGAAACTTCGGCTTGGTCGACAGTTCGTCTTCCAGCACGACAACGACCCTAAGCACAACAGCATTTTGGTCAAGAAATGGTTGAAGGACAATCGGATTAAGGTCTTGGACTGGCCCTTCATGAATCCGGATCTTAATCCAATTGAAAACCTTTGGAGAGAATTAAAAGTCCGTATCCGTGCAAGACGTCCAAAGACAATTGACGAACTGGAGCAAATCTGTTATGAAGAATGGGCTAACATTCCTTCAGATGTATGTAAAAATCTTGTAAATGATTATAAAAAACGTCTCTTAAGTTTTATTCAGCAAAAAGGGCATTCAATAAACTAATGACAAAATGTTACGAATACTTTTGCTCTTGGTCTAAAACATGTTCTGAGCAGTTTTTTAACCAAAATCTTGTAAATTTTTAAAAAGAAAAGTATCATAGCTTTTAAATGATAAAAGAATAACTAAGGAGCAAAATGGTTCTTAAATGTATTTTTCAAAAATGGAGTATCATTTAAAAATCAATAAAATTTTCGAGGTTACGAATACTTTTGCTCCTGACTGTATCACCAATACTTAAGGCCCACGTGTGCCTAACAATTGTATCAAAGAAAATATTCATAAACGTGTTTTAAGCATGTTTTAAGTGACATTACTGCAATATTTGAACCGTGGCCTAATTACTAGAACTCAATTTCAAATGTGGCATTGTCTTATGACATCAAAACTGTTCTCAAATTCTTTTGGAACTTAAAAGTAATGTCTCCAAGTCAATTAAACAACGTGTACTGCTTCACTGATGTATCCTTAGCTTGATTATTTCAAGTTTACAACGGCCTTTTTTTTTTTTAGAAAAAGCGATCTTTGTAGGCAGCAAATCTAAGCCTACAATCTATATTGTTTGTCATATCCTTCCATTACCATAAATTGAGTTTCTTTAGGTTTGATATTTGTTGGTTGCATGCAATGAGATTCTTTAGGCAGGGGATGGGATGCTACAGTTAAAGCCAATATGGTGAATAAAGTGTGAGGTTTGTGTGTGAAATGCACATATTTCTTCAAGGTGCTGAGAATGTTCAATTGAAAATGCAAGCTTTTTTGACTAGCTCAAAATTTGATCTTGAAACTAAAAATTCTCTCAAAAGCCATTACATTTTCTTAACAATTTGTCAATTTTGGCCAAAATCGTAAATGAAAAGTGCAAATAAAGGTGAAAAGTGCAAAAAAGGCAGAAAAATGGGTTTAAGTTACCAAAAATCTTTTTACACTATTTGCCCGTCCCTATTCATCACAATGTCGAAGGGGGGAGAAATGAACCACTTATTTAAGAGAGCGAGACAAAGAGCAGAGTGTCCGGCCATCAGCATGATCGAATTGCGCCAACATTGTGAAAACCTTTATCGAAGGACCCCTTCATCAGGGTTTCCATGCCCACCGCTTTACCATCCGGAAAATCATCAATTGATAGAACCAATGTCGGAGAGCGAGGTGGAGCGGGCTCTTGATAGGCAATCAAGCAAAGTATGTGGACTTCATGGCTTCTCTCCGTCGCACTTGAAGTCCGTGGCAAGCCTCATTTGCAGGCCACTCACAAAAATCTATTCGCAATGCACCTTTGGCCAACATCCCCTCATTTGGCTCAATGTTTTGCTTCAATTTATTCACAAAAAGGCCACAGGTCTGATCTTAACAATTACAGAACGATCTCGGTACAAGACCCGTTCGTCAAGGTTTTCTCTTCAATTCTCAACCACCGATTGAATTTATACGTACAAGAAAATTCGCTTCTACAAGAATCTCAATTTGGTTTTGCAAAAGGAAAGGGGACAATTGGAGCAACCACTCTCCTGCGAGAGATAGCTTTCTCGAGGTTAGAATCGAAGCAAAGGACCTATGTGGCCTTTATTGACTATGAGAAAACCTTTGATTGGATTGATCGAGACAAGCTAATCTGTCATCTCCTCGACCTCGGAATAAATACCGTTAACCTTCGCACGAGTGCTCTACAACATCCTTGAAGGCACCCAAATTTCCATAAAATTGGGCGAGAGAAGATCCCACCCATTCAAATCGAAAAACGGCCTCCTACAAGGGATCCATGCTCTCCAATTCTTTTTAATCTATTTGTGAGCTCCCTCGCTGACTACCTATCGAATGAAGGCGTAAAACTTGGCAACAAGCGGCTGAGTTGTTTGATGTATGCTGACGACCTCTGTCGGTTAGGCAATTCAGAAAAAGATCTTCAAAAGGGACTGGACAGTCTTCAAAACTACGCTCTATACATATATCCACACAAAACTACGCTCTATATATCCACACAAAACTACGCTCTATATATCCACACAAAACTACGCTCTATATATCCACACAAAACTACGCTCTATATATCCACATTACATAGTAAATTATTATTTACAAGTATCTGATGAATGATGCCCCGAGGATAAACGAAATAAAGACGTCGGTTCCATTGTACTATGGTTCTTGGGTTCGACATGTTTGAGGCAACTTTACCTATGCACCATTTACTATCAAATTGACGCTCATGATCTCAGCTTACCTTTGAAAGCATAATGTTTGACCTTAATAACCTTTGAAGGCCAAGGCTGGCCAAAACCGTGGGTGCCGGAACATAACCTTCTCGTTCTCCTTAAACCTCAATGCGCGTTCAAGCCCAGTGCTGCTGTGAATTGACTCGGTAATGTCAGCTCCTTTAGTTTCATGTAATAATTAGTGACAAAGTCAAAAATTGATAGGTGAATTGCAAAAACTTTCTTAAATAGCTTCTGTCATATTTATTATGAGTACAAAATATCAAAACTTTTTACAAAGTTAGGCATAACAGTCTGCAGCACTGTCAGCCTGACGACTGCTACGAATGCGCAACTTCACCAGGGCTGCCAGATAATTGTTCAACAAAAAAGTCATTTCACATGACAATGCAATATTGTGCGCAAGGAAAACGCTCTAATGGCTTCAAGTGACGTTCTAAATATTCACCAATCAATTTCGTATCTAATTAGATTAAGTATTCCTTAAAAGTAAGCAACTCAATGCAAATCAGCGTGAAGATTCATCAAGAGCTGACATTACCGAGTCAATTCATAGCAGCACTGGGCTTGAACGCGCATTGAGGTTTAAGGAGAACGAGAAGGTTATGTTCCGGCACCCACGGTTTTGGCCAGCCTTGGCCTTCAAAGGTTATTAAGGTCAAACATTATGCTTTCAAAGGTAAGCTGAGATCATGAGCGTCAATTTGATAGTAAATAGTGCATAGGTAAAGTTGCCTCAAACAGGTCGAACCCAAGAACCATAGTACAATGGAACCGACGTCTTGGGACCAAAATGGCACATGCGCGTACTCTTTTATTGTAGCGCTCTAAACCTAACCTTATCTAATGCAATAAAAGTAAAGTTGTCCCCCATTGAATTGTGGGTCCAAAAAATGCCATGATGTCTTTGGGTATTTTGATCCAAACCTGAAAAGTCATTCAGAACACCGTGACCAGACAACTATCTGGTGGCCCTGGTAATACGACAAGGAGAACTCCTTGAATGCGGTAACGTTTGTTGCTAGCAAATTCGACCCAGTTGCGGTGTCTCAAAGGTTAGGCGTGCATACAAAACAGAGATTGATTACATGTGTGTGGACCATTATTAGGTTTGTCTGCTATATCTTTATTCGAAATCAACATTTAATCAGGTGGCATGCACAATTCTTGATGGAGAAGAAACCGAATAAACCTCAAAAATCATCAGCTTTGAATGTCAGGATATTCACTAGAAATTTGTTGGTAATGGAGAGACCAAAATTGCTTTGACAAACAAAGCAATAGTGTTCTTGGCCAAAATTTTGCTTTATGACCCTCTAAGCATGTTCATGCTTACATTTTATTGGCTAGCCAAGCAAAGAGTTTCGATTTTTCAGGTAAACTCCATAAGATCTTTATCGCGTAAACAACCATCGCCAAAACAATCACAGAAGCCATTAATTGCTCCACCATCGATGCGGTGAGCAATGAGTAGAGGGCTTTACTCAAGTCATCAATCGGGATTATCTCAATGTTGTTATTGAAGACTATCCAATTCCAGACCATCGTGCCAATCAGGACAACAAGTCCCAAGGGAACAACCACGAACCACTGCCTAACGAGATCTGTATTTTGCTTCGCAACTCCATATGTAAAAAGTCCGGAGGAGATCATCATCGACACTAAGAACACTATCTGCACCACCATCAAAGTCTTGAAAACCTTCAAATCTTGGATGCAAGAATTCATTTCTTGGATGATAGAACCCCATTTTGAGATTTTACATCCAGAGATTACAGACGAAGGGATGAAGGGCTTGAGGAGTGGGACAACACGATCCACTATTTGGCAGGTAGCTTTCAAAAGTGTGTCCAATAAATTCTCTTCTTGGTTGTCAGCCTGCATTTTTTCCATGGTTTCTATTGCATTAAACCCCCCAATGAGGATTGCACTCATGATTAACTTCTGAATGGATTGAAAGGTGAGAAAAGAGCACACTATTAACACAATAATGGCACAACATTTGGATCGGGTTTCCAACTTATGGGAAGAGGATTCAAACATCGTGAAAGACTAGTGAAATCTCCAAGATTGGTTTTGTAATTGAAAATTAGCTACTCTCCCTTATCACAAAGGCTTGCACTAACAAGAAATGAGACTAAAGACTACGTAGGGCTTGAACAAAAGTGCAAAACGCAACGGGCACCAAAAAAAGCAGTTCATAGCAATTTCACTAAAATTATCAACATTACGATTTTTTCGCAACAAACAGCAACTTCAAGTATTTTTTTGTCTCTATCACTTCAGTATTGTGGGATATTGTTCAAATTATAAATGTTAGACGAATTTTCATAAGACCTTGTAATAAAATGAATACTTTTTCTTTGAATTCTTGGCTTGTTTCTGCAAAACAAAACTGTGTTCTTGAAGAAGCCAAAGGTTTAAAAATAGAAAAACATAAGATAACAGGCTTTCATCCACAATTGAGACATACATTTGGCCAAATTTGACATTTTAATGTCAAAAACTGACATTATTGGCCAGTAAATAGCAATATTTTAGCTACCTTCGTCAAATTAAGTGAAATTCAAACCAAAAAAAATATTCCAACTTTGGGTCTAAAAATCTTCTGCAACTTTAGGCCAAAAACAGCAACTTTATCCGAGCCCTACGAATGACTTATCAAACTCGCCACAAAGGCGTGTTTTGATCTGTGGCTTTTAGCAAGTATAAAAGTTAACAATAAACAATCTAAAAACATTGTAAAAGATACCATAGAGTGTGTGACAGAAATGTAAAGGCTAGCCATGTTTTAGTGAGCATTGAATACAAAACAAAAGAAGTTGCAAGGTTTTTCAAAGTGTCTTCACATTTATCCTTAACCTATTTCTTATTGAAGTCTGAAGTCTAAATACATAATGTATATCACTTTCCAATGAACAAAGATTGGCAAATTTGGACACCCTTGAAGGAACATATGGAAGATCAGGAATAGTATTTAAGAATTTGTCCGACCTTGTCAGAATATTTGATGAAGGAACATAAAAAGTAAAATTGTTTTAAAGGTCATTCTCATTTCAAAAAATGATTGTGAAGTATCGTAGATTCTTTTGGCAAAAAAGGTTAAATTTACTTCTAGTGACCAAAAGCTCAATTTACGACTGATAATCACAAATATCTATAGATGCGAGATACTTGCCTTTTTTGGAGGACAATTTTCACAGATAGCTGACAAAAGGTTGCCAGACCATAACTAAAAGTTCCAATGCTTATTCCCCTGAGTATTTCCAAATTCAGCACAGGTATAATAAGTAGGGGTGCAGATTTCTGGCAAATAAAACATGCCTTTAAAGTCCAAAAAAAATGGCAAATAAAAACGTCCAAAATGGCAAATAAATGGTAAATAAAAAAGAAATGGCAAATAAAATGGCAAAAAGACACGAAAAATTACCGAAATAGAGCAAAACTGGCCACTAAATTCGGAAAATGAGCATTATGTTTTACCAAAAATAAAATGGAATGCAGGTGTATGAGCATGTAATAACAAATATTTTGATTCCGTTGAATAATCAATATATCCTGTAAATAAACTATTTTGGCCAAAAATTTCTTTTGCCTATTTTTTGCCCAATAAATATTTTTTTCTTTAATGTGGCCAAAAAACGACAAATTTTGCATTCAATTGCCCAAAAACCGACTAATTTTGTATTTATTTGCCCAAAAATGGCAAATAAATACAAAAATGGCAAATAAACTTTAAAAGCTAGCAAATAGCAAATAAATATGTTTTTGGGCATAAAACCTTATTTGCCTGAAATCTGCACCCCAAAAATAAGGAATGGCGCTTTAAGTATTCATTTCTGGTAGCTTGTTCATGATTCTCAAAAATGGTCAAATGTAGAGAGTTAACAACATTTCAGACTGAAATATGAAGTAATTTAGCAAGTTAATGAATAAACGTGATATATAGTTCAGCAAGTTATTCTCATCGCCATGTACTTCAACTCCTTCAATGTTGACATCTAAGAGGAGTATAGAGTGGCTATTGTCGTCATTTGTCTGCCTTTTTTGCATCTGATACTGGCAAAAGTTGCCCAAAAGTTACGCGAAAAAGCAAATATTTCCATTGAATATGGTAAAAACTTGCCCTTGCAAGTGGAAAATCATGGTACAAACAAAAGTAAGCAAGTCTTATTCTCAATGCCAAATCCTATAAATGTGAAAATATGGTTGCAAATTGTAGAAATTCAACTACATTGTGCACCTTAGCATAATTTGGGAGAAGCAAATCGTAGGCAGGAGGCCACATGCCAAAAACTAAGTTTTTCAAAAATTTGCATTCTACGAATACGTTTTTTTGGCCAAGTTTCAACAAGTCGTTGATGATAAATGGCCCTTGCTGCCCACAACGAAATTTCACGACCAGCCTGCTCTAGCATCTCCACTCTATATACCTCTATGATTTACATAGTCAATCGAATTTGTACCATGTAAAACGACTTTACTCTGAAGAACAGATTACAATAGAGTGGTTCAGGTCAAATTCAAAGGTGACCTACACAACAATAAGGGGGACTGGCCCACCATGTCGTATCTATAAATATCTGTGCTTATATCACATTTCTTTAACGAATCCGGTGGTTTTAATTGGATGAATGCATAGACGTGCACTCACTGTCTTGCAAAATATATGAGACGGTTATTCATTGCTGTTCTTGGTGATAAATCAAATCATATTTCCTAAACAAAAAGAAATATTTTTACTCACTTTGGCACTTCATAATCTGGTATCAAATGTGACAAAGATGGATTTTAACCCAGATTTAGCTTTTCCAGTAATAATTTTAACTAAACAAACTGTGCAAAAATAAAAACGAACCTCTTGATATGGCGGGCACTTCTCCAAATAGAGATTTTTTTAAACCATAAGTCTTCATAAGTCTAACTTATATGCTTTCGTGTTTGCAAATGAAGCCAACGGCGCGTGGTAACGTAAAATTTCTGTAACAACTCAAGTTGTAACAGGGTGTATAAACTCAGCAAGTATTATCCATCTATGTGCTTTTGTTTAAATAAGAGTTGAGTTATTTCGATCCAAACCTAAAACGCCATTCGGAACACAACGATGATTGTAGGTAAAAAGGTCACAAGCAAAACGGTCACAGGTAAATAGGTCACAGTAAAAAGGTCACGGGGTAAATAGGTCACAGTAAAAAGGTCACACGGTAAATAGGTCACAGTAAAAAGGTCACACGGTAAATAGGTCACAGTAAAAAGGTCACACGGTAAATAGGTCACAGTAAAAAGGTCACATGGTAAATAGGTCACAATAAAAAGGTCACACAAGGAAAAGGTCTTGCGCAATCATTGCACACACATAATGTTGTTGGGCTGAACATCATACTTGAACTGAGGTTGAGATGATTTATCAATCATGGGATTAATTGGACGTTAAGAAAACGTCAATATGACACTAAAAAGCAACAAATAATTCAGCAAATCAAATAGCAAGGAGTGTCTCTTTAACAAAGGTATTAGGTAATTTGCAGTTGTTACTATTCAAAAGTTAACACCAAAAACTGAAGTTGGTGTGGTCGCAACTCAATTCAATAACAATGGATGAGTGTAATCGAACAATTCAGCTGGGGATTCTGGGGCCAAAATGGCTAGGGATGGGTCAAATAATGGTTTGGACATTTCATAGTTTTAGTTTGGTACATGAGGAAAAAAAACTTACTTCAATTGATTGCCAAAATGAAGAAAACGAATTGGGCCCACGAATTTTGATTAGGTTTTATGGAGGGTGAGTCTCGACTCTGACGCATACCTAGCCATTTTGGCCCCAGAATCCCCAGCTGAAATCGTTCGATTACACTCATCCATTCAAAATAGAATAATAACGACTCTGCTGAGACTCTGCGATAAAGATACCAAACCAAGCAACGGAATTGAAAGCACTAAGGTGAGTGACAATTGAAAATTCAGTTGATTAAACCTGGAAATTGAGACTGCAATGTAAATCCATGCTTTCCTCTAAAAATTCCTCTTGTGGTACGTGACACCTTCACTGTAGGGTTCTTGGTTTTCAAAAACAATAAAATTGTTTTGAAGCATAGTTAAGGACTGATAGGTATTTATATTCAAAATCATTTACAAGCATTATATTTGGACAAGTTCACCTACTTTGTCAATTTTCAAAAATCCTTCACGGCCCCCAGTTTAGGAACCGGTGATATAGACGGCTACTGAGCCAAATTTAAGTAGCCCCCGTTCTCGCCAAACTGAAACCCCTGGACTTGTTTGTGTGGTCAATGGTCAAGACTGAGGAAGACCTTTCTTTTGTCGAGTGCACTACGTACTTCAATTTTCAGCTCAATCAAACGTTGGAGTCAAAACTTATGCTCTCTCAAAGCTCGGTGCAAATCCTCCCGAGAATGAATGAACAAGCCCTTTTGTGTTAATCGTTTTACCACAAAAAGGCGAGTTCATTCATTCTATGCTCTCTTCAGTACATAAGTTTGACAAGGCATAACTTTTCACTCCGGCATTCGATGGGGCTGAAATTTGAAATACGTGTTCTTCTCAATGCAAGCCAGTTTCATTTGCAGAAGAACGCAAATGGTTTGTTTCTGCTTGAAATCATAATTCTCATTGCTAGCCTCCCACTCCATGAATTCAGTGCTTCTTGCATTTTACTAGTGCTAAAATACGATTTCTCTTTGTTCCAAGAACTGATATACAAAAGAGCCAGAATTTCCCAACGTTCTGGATTAGGTATCACAACTATAAAAGCCAAAGCAACTCGATATTTGCTCCCCAGTTTTAGCTGGCAAGGGAAGTTTTAGACAGCGACCATCATCTGACTTGTAGTAAAAATGAATTCCACATCTTACCTCATGACAATTGTACATGCAATGTATGTGGTGAACACCTTTACCATTCTCATATTTTTTACAATCATTTGTGGGGTTGGGCTTATTTTTCTTAATCGTAAAAATATGTTATTGGTGATTAATGTCAATGATTTTGTACAAGATTTGTCGAAAAAATATTTATTCGTCAAAGCCAGAGAAGATTTAAAGAATTAAAACTGTACTGGCAACTGTACATGGATTGTATGGCATACAGTCCATGTGCTCAACAACATTTTTTGAATATCATTTCAATTTGAATTTTCATTGTGCCTTTTTCTGCTTTTGAATTTCTTACCTTGCGACTTTCTTACCCTAACCTATTTACTGTGACCTTTTTACCGTGACCTTTTTACCGTGACCTTTTTACCGTGACCTTTTTACCGTGACCGTTTTACCTTGTGACCTTTTTACCGTGACCGTTTTACGGTGACCTTTTTACTGTGACCTACTTACCGTGACCTTTTTACCTTGTGACCTTTTTACCGCGCGCCAAAAGGTCACAAGCAAAAGGGTCACAGGTAAAAAGGTCACATTAAAAAGGTCACGAGGACAAAAGGTCACAGTAAAACAGTCCCATGGAAAAAGGTCAAGGTAAAAAGGTCACCCGGCATAAAAGGCACACTGTAAAAAGGTCACCCGGCATAAAAGGCACACAGTAAAAAGGTCACACGGTAAAAAGGTCACAGTGAAAAATCACTTCCATGGACATTAATATTAATGTCTTCCACCCACAATAACTCTGAAGCCCATGGGCAGATTTCTAATAAAGGGTGTACTCTTGATTTCATGGGGGTGAGGGAACACCTTCCAAGATCTGCCGGGTCTGGGGCGGGTTGAGACCATGGTCCTAAAAAATATTAGGAATGACTTCCTGTTAACTCTTCTTATGTGACCTTTCCTTTAGCATATTTGTGTTCCCCTGGTTAATCTTGTCCCATGGGATAATCTTCAACCAGGAAAGATCTCAAGGTCCCTGGGTTAACACCCTTGGCTACCTCCAGAGCTGTTTGTGTATGTGACCATTTTATTGTGAACTTTTTATCATGTGAACTTTTTACCGTGTGACCTTCTTACCATGTGAACTTTTTACCGTGTGACCTTTTTACCATGTGAACTTTTTACCTCGTGACCTTTTTACCATGTGAAGTTTTTACCGTGTGACCTTTGTACCATGTGAACTTTTTACCGTGCGACCTTTTTTATCATGTGACCTTTTCACCGTGTGACCTTTGTACCTTGTGAACTTTTTACCGTGTGACCTTTTTACCATGTGAACATTTTACCGTGTGACCTTTTTACAATGTGAACTTTTTACCGTGTGTCCTTTTACCGAGACCGTTTCACGGTGACCTTTTTACTGTGACCTATTTACCGTGCGCCACCGTGATGTCCTAAATTGCTGGTGTCAGCCCCAAGCTGTATGTCCTTGAAATGAATCCTTCGTAGAGCCATGATTGTGCTAAACGTGTCGCAGTTCTTTTCCCCTTTCGTCTTAAAAAACGAGATATGCCAAAATTCAATGACAGTACGATCTTAAGATCGATCTTTGCGTCTAAAAACTAGCCTCAGAACTCTAAAGCCTTCTCTTTCATCTAACTCTAAACAGAACATGTCGCGCGAGACAATTTCTTCAAATGAGTTTTTTCAACTCTGACTGAGTTCTTTCACGGGAAGAATAAGCATGTCAAGATAAATTTACTAAATATCGTCCAGAAAAATGCGACAGAGAAAGCGTGAATACGTTGTTTTTATTCCCACTCCGTTGTGCCCGGAGGCTTGGAAGTCAAATCATAGAGAACCCTGGAAATCCCAGGCACTGTCAGGATTTCGGCTACCATCTTATTGACCACCTAAAACAAACGATTTTCAAAATTCCGTGAGCTGATTTTTTTTCCTCCAAACATGACATACCTCTTGGGGCAAATCCTTGCCTGGAATGGCCGGAACCCCGGTCATGAAGTCATGGGTCTTGAAAGTGCGAATCACCACCGACCTTTGGAAGGAAGTCGTCCGTTCGATCACACTTCGATCAAAGTGAAGTGGGATCAGCACCTGAAATACAGGACATTAGCATAAGGTTTTCTTTTCAGATAAGTTTATTTGGATAATATCCATAAAAACACAAGGTTAGAATAGGAAAATAAATTTTATGCATCGTTGTTATGTTGGCTCAAAATCACGATATCTCAAAAAACATTCAAAAGGTGAGCTAAATCAGATTTGGCGTAATCTTGCTTTATTTTTACACAAACACCCAGCTTTAAGACTCAAGACTTCAAGTGGTTTGCTTTTATCTCATCCTGGTTTTCCTTGTTAATGAGCAAATACAGTATATTTAAAGCTCTAATGTAACAGGAAAATTTGGGATGGATTTTTCATGTCTGTCTACCAAATAATGAGACCCTCTTTGTACTTGGTTGTTATTGTTTTTTCTCCACTTACCAGAGGCATTTGACTGACTTTATCAGCCGCCTGATTCATGAACAAGATTTGATTGGCCAAGTAATCCACCAATCGAAGGGTCCCAATCACGTGATTGGTCAGAGTTGTGGGTGTGATATCCGTGACTGGGTGTTCCACGGGGCCTCCAAAAATATAACAGATCCTGTTGACGTTGTGGCACAGACGAAGAATGATTCGAGCAAAATACAGTAAATCCTCCCACACGGGTTCCTTTTCCGAGGACAGACCCACGGCATAGCTGTACGTTCTGCCGTCACCCTGACAGATGAATTTCATCCTAGTTAGAATTTTTGTCTCTCTATTGTCTGGTTTACTTGACTTACTTGCACGCCAACGGTTCGAATGGGCAAGAGGGTGGAGAGGTATTTCTGCTTTTTGGAGATTTCCCCCAACTTGGCTCGTTCTTCAACAGTGGTGATGCTGTCCACTCGATTAAGGAGAGCATGTTCCTGAGAATGAAGAGTATATTTGAAAATCGTCAAAGCTACATGGTTCACGGTTTTAGTCTTTCATAAACAATAACAAACAGAGGGTCGCATGTTGACACATATAAAAAAATTTGGAGCACCCAAAATCAGGTGAGATTAACCGCATCGAGTATTTGCACTAGCCCCAGCAGCTGCATTTCAAACACTAATAACTCTGTTTCAAATGGCTTTGTAGGTTTGAATCAAAATACCCAAAAGACAGAAAATAAGATTTTTGGGAAACATATAGTTCATAACTATTTAGAGTGAGTGCACTTTGTTGTGTGCTCAAGAAAAATTGCGAAGAAATATGTCCAACAGATTCCCATTCAAATTTGCGATTTCTTGAAGGACCATGTTCAAAATGGGCTAAAAGCGAAACTTGAAACATCAATCGAATTTTTCAAACTTTCTTAATATTACCCAACTTTGAATGTCTTTGACATTACAAAAGTGTTTATCGAAAAAATTATTCCAAGTGGTTTTAAGTGATATTTATTTTTTTCTGAGCTATTTTGACATAAATTTCAACCCTGAAAAAAATACTCTCTTTTGCAACATTGAACTCTTTTGCTACTAAATCCTTGGGATTTTTCTATATATATAACAAGCGTTTCTTGGCTTTTTGAGCACCCAAAAATGGACCAATTAAACTTGTGGCGGAAAAGGTACAATGTGGCATCCCTGCCAAATAAAGCAACTTTGCAGTAGAAACTGGAGCGAGTTACACGTGCTTTTTCATCGGTCCTTAGGATCATCACACTGGTGACCCCGACGTAGATTTTTCACGATTTTTGATCAGCTAGTGATGAATGTGGTTTTTTTCAATTCAATTGCAACGAGGAACTAGATGGTCTTTAAATATGGATTAAACAGTTTATCAAAAAAATGATAACAAATAAAGTGAAGTTGTTCCCCATTGAATTGTGGGTCCGAAAAATGCCAAGATGTCTTTGGGTTCAAACCTAAAAAGACATTTGAAACCCTGTGACAACTGATGACTCGAGAGTGTACTTTAGGATCGTTAATTGGACTTGATTTTGGTATGCTCAAAAATCTTAAATGCCTCGACATGCGACCTTTCTTGCAAATGTTTGCTTTTTTCGTACAAAGGCGCCCAGTAGCATTTTTAAGGACATAAGTAATCGATGATAGGTACCTCCCCCTTGGATTATGTTTTGCATTCCATGGGGGCACAAAAATGCAGTAATGCCAAGCGATCTCCATGTTTTAAACCCATAGCTAAATCATATTAGCCGTGACATTCCACTGGAAAAAAACTATTCTTTTCAAGCAATTCAAAGGCCTTGAATGAGGAATTGGAAGTGATTTTGGTGGTTCGAGTGCGTTATCCAAAGATCATTCAAAATCAAGACCACCCATGTAATAAATGGGGCATGGGCGCACAAAACCCTAGTGTTTCAAGTTTAGACACATTTTGGCTGTGCTTTGCAAGAACATGCTCAATTCGTTGTTTTATATCAAAAATAAAACACTATACTTGCAAAAAGAAACAAAAAATGTAACAAAACAGGAATTTTGTCAAGTCCAATTGGTCAACGTTCAAACCTTTTGCACTTGAGCATTACTTGCATAAATTGATCATGCTCCAACAAAGATTGTTTCAGAAGTATCAGAATTGTTTACCGATATCAAAAAGGACATTGGTTGGTGACATTGTTGGCAAATTTACTTGAAATATTAGGTAATTTGTCTCTTTCTATGTGCCTGGACAGTGCTGACTGGCCTACAGCTTAGATCAATTATAATCACTAGATAGCGTGCAAGCTTTAGTCTGGCTGATTTGGCAAGCGGGGCGGAATACGTTGAATTTATTAGAAAAATGTCGCCATCAGAACTGCTGAGCGGACGGTTAGTGTGACCAAACATGTGCATCAACTTCTGTTAACTTGTTCTTGAAGCCACAAGTTAGTTTTTGTCCATATGCATTGGATTAACCCTAGATAACGCAAAAGCTGATTTTTTTTTTCTTCCTACCAATGACTTAGTCAAAGTATTGGCAAGAAAGTTCCACGTTGAAGTATTCAAATCCAAGGCATGGTCACCTAGTGACGTCTTCGGTTCTTCCGAGAAAGTGACCACTAGCAATAGCAAAAAATGACCCAAAACCATTATTCAATTCCATCTTTGATTCATCAATTTCATAATTGTCATTTGCCTGGTCACTCATTTCAAATGTTCCCGCACTTTTGTCCGCTCATTACCACGGGTAGTTATTTCCAGATTTTTTTCATTTCAATGGCATTCCACTTTCAGTGGTACCACACCATTGGTTTAAGTCTTCGGAAGAAAAAAATGCAAAAATAAAAATCTTCCCCCATGGAATATTACAGAAATTGTTATTTTAGTTAGGACGTGTTTTGAATCGTTTTCCCCTTGATTAAAATCATGAGAAGGGCATCTCCTGAATGTAGGGCCTTACATTATTACCTTACAGTGTAACTGTACTGATGTTTGTAATTAACTGATCCTTGGCCAATTTCTTGACTTGAGTTTAATTTGATGTATGAGTATCACTACCTCAACACAAGAAGGGACAAGGATATTCAAGGCACAGCATGTTTGTTTAGTTTGTGAAAGTGACTTTTACATCCTGGATCTATTGGTGATTAATTTGGATCAGTTTGGTACATCTGAGATGATGTTATTGTGGTAGATTGGCATTTCCTCGTTGATCATGTGCTTATCATGTGTCATTGTGTGCAATCCTGAATATCATTCTGCAAACCCCTTTTTTCTTGCAAGAAATCCTCCACATCAAGATTGCAATCACCAAATGAACAATATTGTGTTGGCCTTCCACTTTTTTTAGGCCAAGTATTTCATGCCAACAAAAATGTGCATGAGATAAAGTGCACTAATGACCAAGTGAAGAACATATAACAAAGGATTTTGAAGAATCTAAGTTATTGAAGCCTGAACAATGTGATCATTGATCAGTTCTTTTGCTGATTGTGTGCTTTAAAAGTGACCAAATCACAGGCCTGTGGACAAAATGTCACTTATACATCAAAGAGAGCACAAACATCAAACTCATCTAATGTGCCATGTGTACAAACAATTTCCATGCATAAAAAATCTTCACAGTGCACTCAGTATCCAACACATCAATGAAAATCATCTGAAAGGTTGTCCTAAAAGTTCTGTAACAAAACTATGTGAATATGGTTCAGTTGTGATTTTGAGTTCATTGTTCAACATTTTCCATTCCAAGTCTTGTTTCTTGACCACCATGACTTTCCTATCTCCTTTTTTTGTATTGCATTGTTTGCCATTGTGAATCCATTTCTGATGATAAATAAACTGCCTTACTTTATAGTTGTTTAGTTTTTGTAATTTTAAATCAGAGAGGCTTTCATTAGAATTATCAAAACAACAACTAAGCAAATTAATGCACTTGAAGCACTATCCACAAGGGACATTTTGCTCCTCTTCATCATTGTTATCATAGCAGATTGAAGCCTATATTTCTCAACTTTTCTTGATTGCAATAAACAAAGCCTTCTAAATCAATAAATTGTCTATGATGTGCAAAATCGAAATTAAGCTTTGCTCCATATCAAGGACACATTGGGGCCCAAAAATGTGTTACAAAGGAGACACCCTTCTCATGATTGGATAAGGAGGAAAATGGATTCAAACCATGCCATAACTAAAAAGGCCATTTCTCTCATTTTCCATGGGGGAAGATTTTAATTTATGCATTTCCTTCTTTCCACGGCTTATGCCAATGGTGTGGTACCACTGAAAATGGAATGCCATTGAAATTAAAAATTTCCTTAAATAACTACCCGTGATTACATATAAATTGGGATTCCGTTCAGTTTTCGAACAAACTGTTTCACTCGATTACTTTTTTAATGATTCGAAGACTATTATTACGCAACTTTTAACCTAGTGCAACATTAGTAAAATTACTCACGCAACTAAAGGGTTCCGTTTTCTGTCGCCAGTCGAAAAAATTCGTGTGTCGGAAAAACTGTTTGATAGCGAAAGACAACAATCAATTCTGCACAACCTCTATTGAAGAATTTTAATTGAAGGCTACAAAAATCGCCACTAGATGGAGCCAAAACATGGCAAATTTTCTTGTTTTCAGATCTATCCTCAACTTAAACTTGTTGCCAAAGTTGCAGCTTACGTCTCAAAGTGGATTTCTCTTCATATTTCGAGTCTTTTAGAGCTCGGCTACGATAATATTGTGTTCAAAAATCAAACAGCCATGCTGAGCAATCACAAATTAAGGCCAAAGATTTTAAACAGAAGCACCCACAACCGTTCCACCTCAAGATGGCACTGATGGTCATTTTTCTCTTAATATATGTAAGCTTTTCTCTTGATATAAGCTTAAATTTGCTTCCTTTAGAAGGCTTGCTCTGATGGCGAGTTGTTCATTTTGAGAACAAGAGAGGGCACCCAAGTAGGATGTGTTGAGGGCATGCTAAATCATGAGAGAGCTAGAGCTCTAGTGAGAGCCATTTATGTGAAGCGAATGTTGGTTTTTTAAATCGTTCATACAGACGAAATTTTGAAATCGCCTTTGCTTACCGATTTTTGTAAATCACATCGAAATTGTTAATGTGCCATATTTTCTTTTTAAAGCTCCCAAGGGTTTTCGTAAATTAGATTTCATTTGGCAGTAAAGCAGAGGGTTTCAATTTTACAGGTGAACTCCACTAGAGCTCTATATTAGAAAGAGTACAATCATATCCAACGCCATCTAGTTGATTTGGCTCGCAACTGCTCGCCGTTTCCACAAGTACCCCCCTTTAAGCTGAACAAATTTTCCAAAATATGAGACCAAGATGGCAACTTTTGAGAAACTAAAGGGCCTAGAACCTTAATGAAGGGGTCCAAAATGACCTATTAGTGTGTTTCATATGAGTCAAGGCTGCATTACCTGTAAAATTAAGTTTAAAGCTTTAAAAGACAATTAAAGAGTGAAAAATCTAACTCAGTTTTAGTTAAATAATGCAAGAGTTTTGTAGGTTATTTCGGCTAAAAATGATTGAAACTTGAATAAAAACTCAACATTCGTCCAATTTCTCTACTTATCACGTTTCAAGGTGTATCCGGTGATATTTGGATGAATACATAAGGGCGTGTACTTCTACACAAGACGTTCCAGAAACCCGAGTTTTCCATATTTTCTTCTTTTTGCATTGTCAAACCCAAATCCTTTGCCTAAGATGCGGTGAAATTTATTAAATTTCGCTCGAAAGTATTCTAAAACATCCTCTAATTCGCACACAATTAAACATATTGAGTGTTTAAAAACTTGAAACAGAAACAAGGTGGGAGGTAAAACTTTAATTTTCTTCTGTGTATTTTCGTAGGTAAAAGAAAGGAATAAAACCATTCAAAACAAGGAATGCCCGACAAAGATTTTTTTAAATGCAGGGCCAGATCATCTATTCAAGTAATCCCAAGGACAATTCCTTCAAACACATTTATATGAAGCTTGAAGCATTGACAAAAATCGGATTAGTTGGAGAATTTTTTTTAAATTTTTTATTCAAGTTCTGGACAAATGTAGCTATGATAAAAACTATTTGTAACAGTAATGTTTCCATTCTAATCATAGATTTTCCGACAAAATCCACAGGCCGTTTATTCTTGATAAATTAAGCTTTCACTTCGCTCCCACAATCATATTATTTGATGGAACGGCACAGAGGAGTGGTCGCGTTTTTCAGGACAACTCTTGATAAACTTTTTCGAGTATGCAACTAATGCCAGAACAAGAACAACAGCCAATACGTGCTCCACACTTGTCATGATGAAGGTCATTTTAAGAGCGCTAAAATCCATATTGGGATGGGTCTCCATGAACTTGGACACGTTGTTCCAATTCCAAATCATCACTCCAGAGAGGGTCAAAAGTCCCAAGGGCAAAATCACGAGCCACTGGTTCATGAGAGCCCTGTTTCGATCAATCACTCCGAGAACAAAAACACTCGAAGAGATGATCATCACGGCCAAGATGGCCAAATTCGCCAAGATCAAGGTCCGGGATTCATCCAAGAACGCTTCCGACTCCCGAGGCAATTCGATTTGATTCTGCCTGATGAGCGTTTGGATGGATCGAAAGGCGCTCAAACCGCACACGAGTAACACCAAACTACCGCACAACTTGGCCCGTTTTTCCAACTTGAGGTGATCGTTTGGCGACATTTTGAACGACAGACGCGACGAGACAGACCAAATCAGTAATGAAGAAGCATGAGCGAGAGGGGTTTCAATTAGCTCGTTGAGTTTGCCTTATCACGTTTCCTTGGCCTTTCAGGTGAATGAATTCCTTCCTTTTGGCATGAATGCCACTTACCTTCTCCACAAGCTCTCCATAATTGACCACGAGTTTGCAAAGGACTTGGGTCTCGGAGAAGTCCTTCTCAACGTGAGGTTCCTTTTGACAAATGATGCGGATTGCGAGTCCAGGACCAGGAAAAGGATGACGATGAACCAATTCAGAGGGCAGTCCAAGTTGCTCGCCCAAAATGCGCACCTAAGAATATTTAATGGGATACAATGCAATTTGATCCATTTCATCTCATGTGACTGTATATTCTAGCACAAGAGTTTCTACAGTTTTTCTTTCTACATACAACAATGAATGGTGTTTCTATGCGGGTCTATGATAAGGATGAAGACTGACTTGTAAAGGATGTAAAGTGATTCATTGCCCCGGATAACGAATGCATTGCAATTGCGTAGTTCAAATAAATATTAACATCTCTGACAACTAACATTGAAACTTTTCCACAATGACAATGCTGAGTAACTCTCTCCTTTATATACTATGAACTAGACATCGATTCGAAAAAAAAAAGACAAAAAAATATGAAGTCTATTCTCAGAGGTGACAAAAGATTGTTTAAAAGCGTTCCATACGTACAATTGTAAAAACATGCCAAGTCAAACTAAGTATAACTGCCGAGTGCAAAATTTGAACGGAACATGACATTTATGTCATGATAGTTCTTTACAACCTCTCAATACTACAAACAGTGCATTCAGAGTTTAACCCAATGTCAGCCGATTCAAAATTAAATTTCCTATCTTAAATTTGGTATCTGGTACAATTTTAATCCAGATTTCAGGAAATCTTTCGTTGTTAGGTAAAGTTCTTGAAATCCAATGAGGTAACATTTATTAGGTAAAAATGGCTTTAACCTAGGAACTCTGCAAATAACTTGACCCTCAAATTGTGTCACTAACATTAAATGTTAAAGCGTTGAATGGATCACATTGGCTTAATCACCCTTGTTATCATTTTTACTAGGCCTGGAAATTTGATACAAAAAAGAGTTTTGTTTGCATTTGAATTGATTTGTACACTATTTGATTTGAGCACTTATTTGTTTTTAGTGGGTTGCGGATTTTTATTGCCGCTACAAGGAATGGGATTATCTTTTAAGAAATTAACGTTACTGCATAAGGAACCACCAAAAGTAAACAACACAAATGCAAATGTATCGGTTTCAAAATTGAGCAGAAAAACGTGATTTTCAAAGGGGGTATAGGGATCTCTTTTTAATTCCTAAACATATTTATGCAAACTTGATTTAAGACTGAATAAGCAAACAATTGATTTTGATTAATTATCCCATCTTTTTTCTGATACAAACCGCGTCAGATGTGTTCTCTTGACTAACAAAGTCTTTTCTACGTAGTGTAAGGGTCGAAGGCTAATGTACCTTACTACCTGAGGATGCCAGTAATCACGTCTACAGGCAGAAAAAAAACAAATAAAGATATGTTGACATGTGCCCAAGAGACGAAATTTTGCAATTTTTAGCCCCTAAGTCTTGAATCAATAACCCAGACCCTAAAAAACCAAACCAAAACATGAGATGTCTCCTTAAAACATGATATTATTTGCATTTGCTTTCTGGGCTATTTTGTTTGCATTTTGAAGGACATTTCAGGCATGTTTTATTTGCCTTAAATTCCCAGGCCTAATTATTACGTCTATTCCGAGTCATGGTCATGTCGTGGCGCATGAATATGGTAAATATATGCTAAAAATATATTTGTTATATAATATACTTGGTGAAGTGACCTACCACATGATCCTAGTCTATGACGAAATCTAAGACGAAGGCGCAGTTTTTTATAAGTATCTTCAAATGTCTTACTTCATCCTTGTGGAACTCCGTGAGAGGCTCCACAACTCTCCCCTCATTGCGAAGCTTCCTCACTAAATCCGTATCGTTATGATGGGTTTTAATGAGATCGGCCTTCTCCGAAGCTAACCCAGAGGCGGATTCAATCAAATCGGGCCGAAGCGTGCCTTGACCCAAGAACACTTCGGAACTTTTCAAGTTTAATCGCGCAATCACCTGCCAAAGAAATCAAGCCCATTCCATTTAATAGTTATTCTAATTCCAATAAGACGTTCTTCAAGGCGTTTTCCAACCTTCTTGGCCACCTCCATGAAGGTATCACCAATGATTCGACGCTTGATCTCGGGATCGGTCTCAAAGCACAATAAATCTGTCTTTCGAGTGGTGGCCAAACCATCGGCGGTCTTTTCTTGAATCGTGGTATCGCCATCCAAAAATCGCAGACTGGCATGCTCCACTGAAAACAGAATGGATGCTATTTTTAGACAACGGTTTATTGTTACAAAATGTGCATTAAAACACCCAAAGGATTGGACGTAAAACTGATTATGCAAGAGGTCGTGGCTCAAAGTGTTCCTACAAATTTGAACGTTTTTTTTCATGAGACCGCGCTCAGTTAGATGTCGGTGTTCGCAGGGGTCTATTCCCCGAGTTCATTCAGTACGTTCACCTTCCCCCGTCATAAAATCTTACGAACGTACGTACATACCTACGCTTTGCCTTGTGTGGATGTGGAATACGTAAAACGTCACTCCAACATCCGCCAGGTTCAAACAAGGAAAATATTCTGTTATTAAAAAAGTAAACTTAGTCAACCTCGGTTTCCAGTCTCATGTTTGTCTTTGCATTCGTCATTTATGAAATTTCGGAGCATCGCCTTTTCAGTGTTTGAGTGTTCCTCGCGCTCTTTGTACAAGTAAGAAAGATATCCGACAAGTGTATTTCGTCTTGGCATCCCTGCATCCCAAAGGCATCAGTTCAAATCATACTCTTTCCGCTGCTTTGGGAGTTCATGGTCTAGATTTTTCGGCTTACTCGCCTAGCTTCAAGCCTTGTTTTCGAGTGTTCTGCAAGCCCTATTATCTGTACTTTAGAAGGTGCTTGCATAAGGACCCAAAAGTCGCGTTTTGTACTATTGAGGTGATTGCGGGCCTCTGCCAAGCAAGCACAGGAACACTGAAGACAAGGTAACTCGAATGGTGGTTGTTGGTGAACTTGAGGAGTATTGTGAACGCTTTCAGGAAAAGAGTCACAGAGTCCGGACAGCTACTCTCTTTGGCAGAAGTGTGATCGTGATCGTTCCTCCTCCCTCCTCGATAAGGATTCTGTTCATGTGGAACCTTCAGCCTTTGATCATGGTAAGCAATTCGCAATTGGCGACTTATGTATGTTTTGGAGGAACAAAGTCCGCCTGACTTTTACTATTAATAACATACGGAAAGCCTCGAAAGAGAGAGAGCTCCACTTTTCCAATTAAGCCCGCTTTTGAGGAGCTTTCCAAAATGGAAATAGAAGAGCAGAGAGCGAGTGGTGTTCATTTCCAGGAAGCAACATTTGACGAGAGTTTCAATGAAACCTGCAGGGGAAGTGGTGGGTGTCATCTGGCTCTGCTTTGACCTCCACGGGGTACCCGGAAAAACTATATTAGGATTCATGGGATCAGCAGCTTATCCACAGTGAAACATTAACCTTGATTCGGAAGGCTGTTCAACTTGAGAGGGTTTCTTTTCGTTTTCTCTCCCAGTCACTTTCTAATAAGGTCAAGAGTCAAATTTCGGACCGACAGACTTAAATCATCTCATTACGGAGCCCCTCGGTTCAACGATATCAAGAGACAGGTGAACCATGAAATTCAGTGTCTGATTCGGATATTGATTTCATTCTATCATGCCAATACACAGGCATTGTATAGCCGACACAAAAAGGCCAAATGGGACATTTTTTTCGAACTAATACAAACTTCAAGCAGCCGCTTCAAAGCAAGGAAAAAAATATCATTTATAGCATACGTATTTCTGATATGCACAAGTGAAGGTGTCTCCTCCATGGCACTTTGCTCGGCCTTTACTATGCTCGGGCCTAATTAATGGGTAATTGAGCAATCAATAGTGTACTCCTCCATCCACACAACTGTTTGTACTATTGACACGTAGAAGTCTTGTGCCAGAGAAGAACTGGAACCTTTCGATTCGGCCGAGACATCGAGTACAATCATACGTTCGTATGTAAAAGAACAGAAAGCGAGAAAAAAAAGAGAAACAAAATAAGTCAACAAAAGCACACTTTTTTCTTACTTCAATTGCTTTACTTATTTGGAAACACCTTAAGGTAAGGAATTGATGAAAGTGGGAGCTCTCTGAATACAGTTACCCACATCATCCATTACTTGTGATTAAAACCAAATATGAAACTCACATATATTGCATAGAATTTGCCAAACATTTGGCTTGAAGAGTCACAAAAAGCAATGTCATCCTAGTTCAATATTAAGGCGCAGACAATTATTCCCGCAAAGGATTATTTTTTAAAACAGAGTGTTCGTGACTTCAACGTTTTTTTTTCTTCGGAAAATTTGACTAAAATCGAACAATTTGTTGACAGAAAGGCTATAAAAACACATACAGAATAGAAGAATCTGAAGAATTGTTATCTGCCGCGATGAGAGCATTGGATACCTTTTGTGAGATCAACCATTTCCGAGCTACGGACATGGGTTGCTGTTTTTTCTTATGAATCACCCAGTAAATGGTCATGATGATCAGGGCCACCAGACAGAGTGCATTTTACAATCTAATTACTAAAGTATTCAAATTTGGTCCAAAATTACAAAAATGGGAAAATTGCTTGTTCCGTTGAAAATCTTCTGGAAAGAGGTTAGTTTATCAGTCAAAATTAAAGTTAGGAAACAAGCAGAAATTATGCACATATTATAGTTGCAACAAAAACTTTTCTTCGGGGTCACCAGATACTTGTGAATTATAATTTACAATTTAAAAACAAAAAAATATTTTTTTTTGTCTCAAGAAAAAAAAAAAGATTCTTTTTTATTTCATTGGAAAAGTTGCTTGTTCGGTTGAAAATTTTCTAGAAATGGTGGTTAGTTCCTCCCTCAAAATCAAAGTAAGGAAAAAGCTGACATTATATTTCATAGTAACAACAAAAAATAAAACATTTTTTTTCAAGGTCATCAAATACTTTCAAACTTTATTTACTTATTATTTAATAATTAAAATTAATTATTATTTACAATGTAAATACGAAAATCTGCTATTTTTGTCCAAAATTCCAAAAAATATGAAAAATATTAAAATCTGGGTAAATTGCTTATTTCCTTCAGAATGATCTGGGAAAAAGTTTGGCAAAATCAAAAGAAGTGGCAAGGATTGATTTAATACACTGCAATTAACGAGAAACGTCCAAGTAAAATTTCCAAAAAAAAAATGATTTCGTTACATCATATCTCAAAATAATCACAAAAATATGACATTTTTGGGCAACATTTTTTACCAAAATTTGGTGGCCCTGTTTTTACTTGACCAAGTTCCAAGTTTCGTTCGACTGACAAGACGGACCTTAACGTTAAGTCACTCAACTCTTCAAATATTTATAGTGGCCACCAAAAAAAGCCACAACAGCTTGTCATTTACTTTTACGAAATTCTATTTCAAAGCTTCAAGGAAGCCAGAATGGCCACGTGTATTAGCGCGTTCTTAAAAGTGCCGAGTGTAAGTGCTTCCCCAGACGGCAAAGGTTTGAATCCTGCTGAGGATCGAATTGAAGTTGTCGGGAGAAATCCTTCAATTTACAGGGAATCGCATTCCTTGTAGCGGTAGTAAAAAATCCGCAAAAAAAAAAAAATTGAAATTGCCAAAGCTATACGTACTTGTTTCACGTTCAAAGCATTCCTAATTTCACTTCGACGCAGATTTAAACACTTGTGCTTTTGGGTTACGCTCGATCGACTATATCATTCGCTGCCTACACATTTCATGAAAATGCATTTTATTTAATTTCTTCCGATTAATTTGCATTTTTGCATTTTTCTATTGATTTGCATTTTTGGAAGTTTTAGTCGAAATTTCGTGTAGTTTTGGTATTTTTTTTGAAAATATTGTGCATTTTTTGCTATTTTTTGAAAAACGCTCATTTTCTGGCTCTTGACATACCTGACTTATTGAGGAAACACATTTTTCCTTTTTTTTCTTTCTCTTTTAATCGGACAATGACTTAAAACTTTAGCTTTTAAAAAATAGTTATCAACCACACAAATTTACATTTCAAGTGCATGCATTTATATCTCTATTATAAAGCTTAAGAACTTGTTTCAATCTCAATTTGACAGAAAAAATGAAAGGAGGAAGTACAATTTTGTCATCATGATTGGTAAATTATCTAACCTGCATCGATCCTCTTAGAAATGTGTTGCATGAGGAGATGTTGGTAAATGACTAGATTTATTCTATACTAAGACACGGATATATATACATAATGGAAAGTGACTAGTACGAGCAAGAGCATGTAGAAGGGAGCAGACATGAGAATACAACACAATGCTTCGTTTTGTTTTGTCCTGTGCCCAATTTAAGCAAGATAAATAGGCCAAAATTTTGAAAATGTTTCTTATATCGAGATTGAGGGAAAACGGAATTTTTTTTATATCGAGAATTCTTATGTAATTAAATTTTGGTCAGCACGGAAAAGTTTCTTACCTCGAGAAAATTTCTTAAACTGAGATTTCTTATATAGAGATTCGACTGTAATTCACTTGTACATCAAGGGTGGATGTTCTTACTTTGTTGTGTTCTTCATTATTCCAAACTTTATTAGATTGAACACATGTTTAAAACTGCTGAAGGTTGATATATTTTGTCAAGTCTTCTGTTTCATGGCAGCTATTTAAAAAAAAAACTGTAAAAGTGCAACTTTGATCTATTGATCTTTCCGCTTATTTTATATTTTCTTCATGCATTTTTCATGCATTTTTCGTTGGTTTATATGCATTATTTGTGCAGCCCTAATTATATCAAAGTGACTGATAGGCAATTTTGCTTCGGTGGTATAAACAGAAAAAAATCAAATACCTTTCCCGGTCCAGCAATTTGATTTGCCAGGGTGCTAATATTTTTCCAAAATCATGCCGTAATCAAGTTTTATGTGTGCATTTGATATTAAGTATATGAAAGGCAGCATCACAATAAGCAATTGCATTATGCTTTATGTTATTATCGCAAGTTTTCTAAGCCCACGACTTATCCTTCCGTCTTTTCTTGCATCTTGCATAAAACCTTCCTTTAACTATTGAGAAGCGATCTGCTTTCTTTTTCATATTCATGAAGAGAAGTCTGAACATCACCAACAAAAGATGGAGGATGCAATCAATTTCAATGCATGTTTGGAAGTTCATGATCCTCGAGAACGCTTTGGCAGGACAAACAGACTCATTATTTCTCGAAAGTTTCCTTAACCAAAGCTCCTTGTATTTGCTGTACTGGATTACCCTCATTTACTCAAATTTACTTGCATGAGTGGCAATCGTTACTTGGACACAAGGATCGTTAAAACTTTGCAACTCGTTAATTTTCGCAATCATTTGACTAAAACAAAACTACGATATTGGTTTATTCTTTAAAACCTTATGATGGTTGAGAGCGTTTATAAGATCCTCCGGAATGAGTGATAGTGGTTCTTAACCAAGATTTAGGAGTGACCTAATCGTTTGTTAATGGAGAGATTTAACTGGAGCTCTAGGTTTAACAACGTACGTGTTGTGAGTAGATTCAAGTTCTAAGTAGAGACCCTAAGGTAGAGATGCACTGGCAAATCTATGAATGCCCGATCAACACGGATCATTTGTGACGTCTTCCAACAAAGGGGGAGCAAAAAAAGTTCATTATTAAAGGAAACCTTTTCTTATCAAGAACACATCTAAACTATTTAGCTGATTTGATAGCGCAGTTCGGTCAGTGAAAATCCCCAAGCCTATTGCAAATGTGCAAATTTCAAGCATTGTCTTTTTTCGAATCTCATAATAACAAGTTTTCAAGGTAAATTCGTTACTGTGTTTGTTGGTAGTCAGCTGGTAAGATATTCAAGATAAGTCCTCCTTCCGCACAGACTGTCAGTTAAAATTGTTTTCTTTTAATTTTCCTAGAAGAGATTACTTTAACCACAAGTCAGGAAAAAATGGGACTAATCAAGACATTTGGAAATGATTTCTGAACAACTGAACCAAAATTTGCCTGAAATGTTGTTACCCACTAGAAATTTTCACCATCTTTAAAACTTTCCCACTTGATGATAAGTATATCCATATTTTGGTCTTAATGGCAAACTATTTAGGATCCGTTCCATTTGTGGCTTCGAAAAATGTTTCTCACGAAGTTTACATCTTAATGACTTGTAGACGAAATAACCATTTCTGCAAAACCTTATTAAGCAAATGACTATGAGGAAAGAGGGAAATGTGTGTTGGTATGTAATGAACCAGATAATTGAAGAACTTTGGATTATTATAGTTTCAAAATGGAAATCAGCCATGAAGTAATTTGGTTTCATGCCAATTATTCAAATTTTTCAAAGATATTAAGCTTCCAGTATTATTTCAGCATTAAGCATTTCGTGCATTTTTTTCCAGTTTTAACCATAATTGAATAGAAGACAAAAAAATGACTTAAAACCAATTTATGGTTAAAATTTCAATTGCCATTTTATTTATCTTTAAGTGTCTTTTTGGCATTTTTTCTTACTCTAAACACTCGCATATCAAAAAATGTGCCTATCATTAATTTTGCCCATATTTCTTATAATTAAAAGAAAGCCAAAAAAACATTGAACAAGTGGAGAAAAAAAAACTTTTTTGTTTGACATTTTTAGGTGGAATTTTTTTTTGGATATTTTTTGGTGAAAAAAACTTTTTTGGCCATTTTTAGCTTAAAAAACTTTTTGGGCTATCTTAAGCTGGAAAGAATATTTTGGTCATATTCCTGACTTAAAAGCTTCTTTTTTGATGTTTTTCTGCCCTTTACTTAAAAGCTAATAGAGGCCGAGCCATAAATTTCCTAAGTAATTTACCCTTACAAGGCATCCAATCAGCATGAACACAGAAAAATGATAAGCAGAGTAAGAAGTTGCTAATTGCAATATTTCACTACCGGATTTCGCATCTCCTCTGAATGTTATCATGAGCCTAATTTGGTCTATGTATAAGGACAAATGATACGATATTATAAAGTTTCCGTTCCCATAGTTGCTAAAAATAGTTGACTGAATAACTGCACAGGATCCGTGTTTTATCAAAACATTGTTGGAGCTTGTCATCGCCTCATTTATTATATCTTAAGGCAAGTATGACTGCATAGAAGAGAGTATTACATTTTACATCCTTTGATATCACAATTTAAAGCATTCCACCGTTAACAAACCTACCACGAAATGCAAATGCCTTGAGTTAAATCCTTTCTTATACAAATTGTCCGAAAGGGCTACAGTAAATTTCACCCATCCACCAAACACAATTCTAAATGGTATATGGTATGGTTTGTTGAAGCAAGAAGCACTGGAATCATGGAGTGGGAGGCCAGCAATGAGAATAATGATTTCCACTAAGAACAATTCAATTACGTTCTTCTGCAAATGAGACCTTGCATATGATGACAAGAATACGTATTTCAATTTTCAGCTCAATCGAACGTCGGAGACAAAAGTTATGCTCACTCAAAGTTCAGTGCAAATCCTACCGAGAATGAATGAACTAGCCCTTTTGTGGTAATCGTTTTACCACAAAAGGGCGAGTTCATTCATTCTATGCTCTATTCAGTACATAAGTTTGAGAAGGCATAACTTTTCACTCCGGCTTTCGATTGGGCTGAAAATTGAAATACGTGTTCTTCTGAATGCAAACCAGGTCTCATTTGCAGAAGAACGCAAATGCTTCGTTTCTGCTGGAAATCATAATTCTCGTTGCTAGCCTCCCACTCCAAGATTTCCGTGCTTCTTGGTTGAAGCCATCAAAAAGGACGTTTCGTAAGAGTTAAGAGTTAAAAAAAGATGAGTCTAAATAGCCATGCTCGAGTAAAGTGCTCGTTACTACGTAACTAGTAGCAACACAGATGATGTACCGAGGCTAAACTCGAGCGAGGTTGTTTCATGAATTAGAGGCTCTTGCATATTCCAGTTCAGTCTCCTTTTTAAGTTATGTTTACTGATCCTCTAATCGAAGGTAAGTTTTTTGAGTGTTCTCTCTTATGCTCGAACAAACTTCTTATGTATTAGAACTAAGTCAATAAGAAATTTTGGTCTGATCGAACACTGAAATGCCGGGCAAGTTTAAATCGCACTTTGTTTCTTTGCGACTAATAGTAAAAACAGGGGTTTAATTTAAATCAGGACAGAGTAAATAAATGGTAAAAACTACTATTTTATAGAGATTACCAAGAGATTGCTAATTAATCAAGGTACATCACAAAAATAAAAAAAGCATGAATGAGTTTTGTGCTACAAGGAAAATGTGACAAATGTAACCCATGGAGATAGCACCATCTCATATAAAGAACTGAATAAAGCGTCGTCCCTTTTTGGTAATGATGATTGCTTCTTCATTACTTAGCTGTCTATTTGTTTGATGACCACTCAAAACAGGTCTAAATCTAGGTCGACATCATTATTGATTTATCGTGAGCATTGGCTAATCATTTGACCCTGTCTCGGCCTTGTTGATTTAATCGCTTATAGCATAAAACTGTTTCAGATTTGTACATACGTACTTGAGGAAACATAGCTAAACCTAGCGGCATTGAACGTCGTCATTTTGCCATCTTATCCGAAACCAATGATATTTATTTGGCCCTCACATGTATTTAGTTAACCTGTGGTCATTTACTTGGCTTTCATACCGTGGTACTTGAACTAGTTAAAACTTGTGTCCGCCCTCCAGACCAGAACCATGGATGGATGGATGGATTGATCGGCAAACCACTTTAGTGTCTTCTCTCCCATGCATATCAGTTCGGTTGCAAAAAAAGCTGATCATGACTCACGAGTCGACTGTCAACGAAATATGCAAATCAAAAGTGCAACGCTAGATCTCAAGCACAAAGAACTCTCCATCGTCTTAGTCGATTATTTTATGAAGAATCGAGCCGAGGAAAGCACATTTTCCAAATGATGCTCCGGTCAAAACCTTTGAAGCCAAACCAATTAGTTTCAATCCGTCTTAAGTTTTCAAACGCTATTTCACCTTGAGCATCAAAGGCTAATTATGTTTCAATGGAGCTGAGTCACGGTTCTTTTACCGAACGCCCCAAAGATCAAACCAGCTAACCAAGCAACCAATCCGAGTATCTGCACCATTCGAAGGACCCTAGTTTGTGGCATGATGTAAACTATGATCAGCTCTTAGTTAGTACTTGGGCTCAATCGAATACGACACCCAACGTTTCTCCGAAGAAACAGTACGTACGTCTTGGCAGGAGCACCTACAGTATTGCTTGCTGGCCTTTCTATTTCCATCGGGTTCGAACTAATTCCAACCAGGTTGATGCATCATGACCTTAAGTTTTGCCGTCGAGGCTTCAAGCGAGCGAGTATTGACCTTTAATCGGTTGAGGGACAACAATCGAGCAACGGAAGTGTCAAAGGGTTGAGAGGGAAAGAGTTCTTTGCCATTTCCCTATGTTGCCACTCACAAAACGGAGAAATCCTTGAAGCTCTGGCATTGGTAAGTGCACAAGTAAACGTCCATACGTACACATCTCGAATGAGGTACTGTTCAGTACGTTGTCGATCCTAGACGGAATGCAGTAGTAGTAGCAGATGGGATAGAAGGCATTCGATCGAGTGTCGAGAGCAAATGAAATGTCAGGTGAGAGTGCAATTTCTGAAAACGAACGCCAGGGTCACGCCAAGAAGATCGATAAATCCTGCATTGATGACACTCATGGCCAAACGAATCCCTTCCAAGGTGCATCTATCCTCTAATTGAATTGCACTGTTAACATCACCTTTAAAGAACAACAAGTGGTCTCAGGTCTCAGTGGGATCAATACCCAATCGATACCAGCCACTCAACCCAAGATTGATGATGTCAAACAAAGTGTCTGAACATTGAACTGTGCTTTTAAGACGCTCCATAATATGGGACACAAGCTCTCTTTGGAACCTGACCTCTCTTATTAAGCACCACTCGATTGTTAGGGTCCTTGAAACTTGCCTTTTCAATGGAGAATCTCCATCGGGAGTCAGTAGTACTTTATGCACCAATTGGCCGAATTCCTCTCGAATTTTCATCATGTTCCATGACTTTCAATAAGATTAAGGGATTGGATCGAGTTGACGGAAGTGTGTTGACCTAAGTCCAGGAAACACTAGATTCTGTCAAGTGAGAGTCACATTGCATCTCTTGACTTCATGGCACCATAGCAACCACGGTTGTTCTCTGTATCCTGTTGATGTCGCCAAAGCTTGAACATCTCCCAATCATCATCATCTTGTTATCCCTGCTGGACACCTACCTTCTCGCCTTCCTTCCTCCCTCGTTCACTCATTCCATCCAGTTGATCTCTTTTTTGACATCACCTACTTAGTGGGAAGTTCGGATGAACAAAGATCAGTAATAATCTATTAGGAAGACCTCAGCCAGCATCTTGCTAACCATAGGTGAGTGAGCTGGTAGCGGTATGGAACCAGAAACGTCCAGTTTTTTCAAGTGACAGCCAGAAGTCATATTAAGCGAATTGGCTCACCGTGAAAGTACATACAACCGCATCACACACCGCTGTGCTGTACTCAAATATGCCTTTTGAATGTACTTGGATTTGCTCACGGTACGATCAGTGCCAGGTTCCAGAAGTTCAGGATCATTGGCAATGCTCTCAACTCAAGCGGCAACTGGTTTTCAAGATTTTACTAAAACATCCGAGGTTATAACTAACCCAAGTCAGTCACTGGCAAAGAGTGCTATACATCCCTACATACGTACAAAACGTGACGCCAATCGTTCGTTTTGGGCATGCATGTTTCCTAGAGTTGAGCGTGATCAACAGGTTTACATAGTCCACGAACAATGTAGTAATTCACATCTCGTAGGGAAGAAAGAGTTCAACAACTCATAAGAAGTAAATTACAATCTCGGATGTTTTACATTTAGAGCAAACAAGCACTCACTCCATTTTGGAATTCCAGGAGCAATCAATGATTTATTGACCTTTGTTTGATCCATGCATCAATGAAGAAAAAAGGTTGAAGTAGTAAGAGCAACACTTCAACCGAAAATGACGCACTAAGGCTCTTAAACGACGTCCATGTTGTACCTTTGACCTCTGTCCCTATTGTACTGAAGCAACTCTAGGCACTTGCTGAACAAACTTCTCTGAACATGCGCATATTGCCCAATTCGCCATTTCAAGCATATCCTTCACGCCATACTCACTATCTCTTCGGCTATTTCCTGCATTGCGTTCTATATACATTTGATACAATATTGGGTTATTTGACCACCTCCGGTCGTGACTAGAGTAATTTGTGGCAACATAGGAAGGTGTAACAAGAATGAAGAGTCTCGCGTTTGGTTAATTTGAATCGATGACCAAAAATATGAAGGTCGAATGTCAATTAACTTTGTAAGGTTGGACCGGCAGACAAAGTCCCGCAACTTTTGGTGTCCAGAACCAATGATTTATTAGTATGAAAAAAGGTTAATCATACGGATTGTTACTGATCCGAACTAAATTCCCAAAGGGTTCGAAACTTTTATTTGGTTTTTGTGACAGTTTCGATCTCTTTGTTTTATCCTTGCTTGGATTGAATCAGTTTGCCATATTTTAATCCAACAGATGAAAATAATTCAAGGACTAGAAGGGGTACATGGTTTTCTTTGGCACTCAATACGGCATTACTCATTTTTTAAACTTTCCCCCTTGACTCCACATTCGTAACTTTGTCACATATTTTGTAGGATATTGTATTTTCTACCAACTCTATAGTATTTTTGTGTCGTCACATTTTCGAGATAGATATCAAGCCGTGCCATTTTAGTACAGAACTAGTACTATTTTCTTTTTATTTCGGATGATAGAATCCTGCAGATTGTTTTAAATTAGAAATGATGTGCTATAGCTATGTAAATTCCAAGCCAATGTGCACTAATGTATAGTACAAAGAGCTTTGGAGCCGGGAACTCTGCTGAACGTTTGTACGAAGTAGGAGTGTATTGAATGAGCGCGCGCGACTGACTTCTCTCACGTTTTTTTTCGCGCTACAAGGAATCAAAACAGACCTAGGTTCTGAGTAAGAAAGTCAGTTAGTTATCCTGTAGCTTTGGCTGACAATAGACCTACAAGTTTCAGTGTCATTTATACTTCAAGAAAAACCACACAGTTGTTAAAGCAAAGAAGATGCTTCAAACTCATCGAGACTGTGAGGAGTTCTCCTCCATTTCGTCCGATCCAAGGTTCTTGGGGAATCGATTCGATCCTCACCTCTTGGAAGTGTTCCATCATCAGTTGGCCTTCCAGCAACAATCAATGTAAGTTTTGTTTGACTTTCATGACGACACAGTACGGTTTCTAGGCTAATGAATCGATAAAAATGTGGGACGGTTTTGGTTTCTTGGAATTGAGTAGGCGAAAACGGAAATACCTTCCCAATGAGGCTCCACATCGAGTCAGTACTTGACTGAACATGCGTCATTTGGCCTCTTCTTCAGACTGAGGTCATTCTGGACATGATGTTGTTTTCATCATCCTTATCCTTCAAATGCGATTGTTTGATTGCTTCTCATACCTGGCGTTTTATTGGTACTTCTTTTCGAACAAACTAGTAAACTTGTCAGATCAAGCATACCTGGGTCACATTCGACGAATTTCATCATTGTTGCAAGAACACCGGGTCGAACTCGAATCATTCCCGAACCGGGGAATTCCGAGATTCGGTTGCCCATGACTCATTGTTTGAAGCCTTGAGGTTCATAGTTGACAAATTTGACAAGTTTCGGTCCGTTCCCGTACAGTTCTCAATGCCATTTGCATATTCTTATCAACATCAACCCCCGCAACATGAGTCAATGATAGGGGTGATGTTCATGAATGAATTATTCGAAGGGAGCACGGCCATATCAGTGTTTCTCGGAAATCTTCACAGTTTCACACTTGGCATTCCAGCATCAAAAATTAAAAAGTATATAGTAAATCCTATACAACTTATTTCAGTTTCACCCTAATGTAAGATGAGACCTTCACTTATCTTTGCTCTATTTTTTTTCTTTTTGCAACGAGCGATAATCAAACCGAATCCTTTATTAGTAGACGATTCTGGAACACGACGCACATAGATTGAGTGTCTTTGTGAGCATTATCTCTCTTTCATGTGCGTGTTTCATCGGTTATATTATTGGCAAATACAGTCCGGGATGGGCGATTTGACCTCTAGGAGTCATGGCGAGTCCCGTTCAGGCAACAACCTGAGCGAAATCTCAAGCATGAATGTACGTTCCAGATCAAAACTAGAGCACGCACAAACATACGCGACCAAAGTGATGTAGTACATCTTCTTCTTCATCAAACAAACTAATGCATGGTGTATTCGTGCTCGAAGCTCGGGGGATCAAACGCAGCTCGGGGTATTTTGTTATCTACCGAGTTCCGTCGTTTGTTCGTCCGTTCGGCAAAGCCAGCAACATGAGCAAAGCAAGCAGCAGGTCTTCATAAAAGACACAAGCGAACGTTCTCGGCTCTTGGACATACTAGTGGAGTATGTAGATGGGATAGTACATACACAGCGCCCCTTTTCAACGCTTATGCAAGTTTGGGGAAAATACACCGCTAGCATGTTACACAAAAGGCGAAGCAAGTGGCATCCTCGATCAGGAAAGACTCGGGAATCCTGATGTTCTGGGAAGGCCTCGCAAGACTTTCAAGTCCATGCTCTTTCAGGGTTACGTTACGTACTTGTGGGTGAAAGAGGCCGAGGGTGGGTGGGCTCTTAAATAAAACAATGACATCACAAGTCATGGAACGAAAATTGAGCCAAAATATCAAGTTCCGGAAAGGCACATCTCCCATTCTTGCTCTAAAACAACTTCCAAAGAAATCACTTTACTCCCACACATTAAAAGGCTCTAAGGACCTAATTCTTTGAATCCGTTGGATTTGCGATAGAAATGGGTATGTAATACCAAACGAGAACGGGAAGGCGCTTTCAAAGTTCCCGGAACACCATGTTTGCTTCTGTTCTCCGTGATTCTAAATTGGAACCTAGGATCATCTAGACTTCCACGAAACATCTACTACTTTTTTGGATAACGGATATGTTTTGAATGAGCACTCATTGCCAAACGCCGCCCTCAACTTCATAACCGCATACGGTTCAAGGCACTTTCCTGTTTGCAAAAACCTTTTAGAAATCCTGATTTTAAAAATTAATACAGTAAAGAACAACTCGGTTCCATTCCGGTCACAAGCCTCCTCGTGTACTTTCCAGTCTTCCCGCTCATAAGCTCATATCCACAATCAAGACAGTCTAACTGGATGGGTATGATGAAGTACGCATGTGATGGACATTCTGGATTAGCCTTCATTCTAAGAAACCGGGCTTCACGCGCTCATCGAATGATCCTGCAATGTTGATACTTCGATTTTGGGCTCTCGCACTCACACGCACACCTCAGGCCCAGGGGAGCTTCTCCGTTGAGTGCGCAGAGCGCAAAGTGCTCGAACGAACGAACGTACTTAGCTTTTAGCGCTCGACTAGATTTGATCTGAGCCACACCAAATACAGGGTGGATACGGGCTTGTCAAAATAAACACGCTCTGCGCACGGCTTGAACTGTTTTCTTCTAAGCGGCCTTATCATGAAGCGTGACGGTAGAAGAGTA
Organism: Tigriopus japonicus; assembly: GCA_010645155.1. Classification (NCBI taxonomy): domain Eukaryota; kingdom Metazoa; phylum Arthropoda; class Copepoda; order Harpacticoida; family Harpacticidae; genus Tigriopus; species Tigriopus japonicus. Next base: position 9,642,702 of record CM021317.1, read on the forward strand.
CACAGAGTACAAACTCCGTACGGGCATCAGCGAGGAGTCTTCTTAGTTCATACTCATTCGGGCAAAGTACAAGCAAGCCGTTCAGTTAGTTGGTGGATATCAAGTGACACTGACCCACAATTTTGGAATTCTTCACAAGGTTGGAAGTCCCCACATTCAAACTCCAAAAGGCTAATCAAATTGCATGAGAGCCATCAGTGTCTAAGGACATTCAACAGAACGTTCCTTCAGAAGTGAGCTGTGAATTAATCCTGTTTGTTACAACACTCGTGCATCCTCTGTTGTAAAGTACAAGCCACACATCACTGAGGTAATAATCGATACAAAGGTCAAAGAAATCCTTCAAAGTGGATCGTTGTATTCAAATGTGTCGCCATGAGACGAGAGGCTTGATTTGATAACTGACTTGATTGTCAGTCAATGTACTAAAGATTAAAAAAACAGGATCTGACCATTATCGTCTCATTGCTCTTTCAGGCTCGACATGCCACCGCAAGAACTAATGGCTCGTTTCTCCAAGTCCCATGGCATTGACGGCGGCGCCGTGAAGCTTCTCCACGATCTTCAGGCCTATCAGAGACCCGAGTTCAAGTATTCGGTGCCCTTTGGCATGCCTCCTTTCGGCATGACCTCCAGTCAACCCGATTTCCCCAGCCTCAAAGACAAGGGGGAAAAGAAAAAGAGGCGGTCAAGTCCCAAGCATTTGTCCTGTCACGTGTGTGGAGATCGTGCTCCCAATCATTGCCACTACGGGGGCATTGCTTGCTTCAGTTGCCGGGCCTTTTTCCGAAGGTCGGTGCCCAAGTATGACACCTACACTTGCTCTTCAAGTAGCAACTGTGTCGTCACACCAGCCACGAGAAAGAATTGCCAAAAATGCCGCTTTGACAAATGTGTCGAAGCCGGAATGAAAGCCTCTTGGGTGCTTTCGGACGAGGAAAAGTTGGAACGACTTGAGAAGAAACGTTCCCGGAAAGGGCAAAGTACCGTCTCGATGGATTCGTCGGGATCCTCGAGTCCAGTGTCGTCCTATACTCCACCCAGTTCCCAATATGACCAGATGAGCGAATCTAGTGAGGGTCAATCTCGACCGGCGTCTCAGGAATCTTTTGGGGGCCCTCAGGAGTCCAGAATTCTCTCCTATCACGAAGAAAGGTGCATTGAACAATGGGTCGGGGACTTGCAAACCACCCGCACCACAGTTGAGATGAGTCCCCAATTGTTGGATCAGATTGTTCGTCTCACACACACTCACGAGACCATCGACACGGATACGATTGTGGAGTTTTTCAAGACTGTCTATTGTCGCATTGTCAAATTCGTCGGCGAAGTGGATGGCTTCTCAACACTCAGCGATACCGACAAGAAGACTCTGCTCTCTAAAAACATGGACATGCTGTCGACGATCCAGTTGGCCTCTTCATTGCACCCCAATGGCCAGGGCAATCTCGAGGCTCAATTTCTTTACACGGGCCACTACAGCGAGATCTCCCATCTGCGTGGCCATCACGGCATTGCCATGGAGCAGATCTTTGTTGAACCGTGGGCCAAGGGCGACACTCACAAAAAATATTTCTCGTCCACCATTCGCCAATTAGCCAAACTCCTTCGTGAAGATACCAAAGTGAGCACATTGTTCCAATTGGTGGCCCTGTTCCACACGGAGAATGTTGAGCTGGACAACAAAGGTACGATCGAATCGGTCCAAGAAGGCATGGCTACTCTGTTGCACAAGTACCTAAAACAACGCTACGGCCAACAATTGGCCAATTCAACGTTTTCCAAGCTCATGGCGTCGTTGTTCGATTTGAGATGTCTCGCTGAGATCCTCACAGGGGACTCTTGAGACAGGGCAACGAGCCAGTTCACTGCTAACGGAGCACCAGAATCCTACCTAATAATGAAAATAATTATATTTGCGACACGCCTCTCCGTAGCCAGTCATCAATCTCAAGTTTTTCGTTTCGTTTTCATGAACGCCATTCACTATCCATAACACGCTAGCTTTGCCATGATCTTACTATCTATCCTATCTGTGATGTTGATGAGTTGTGCAATTATTACGTCCCCAGAACAATTGATTACTGTTTTTGAATCTATATTCCTCAACCAATAAAACAATCGTGCCAAAACATAATAATCATGTGTACGTCTAATTTCGATGCTAGTTCAGTAAGGTATGAACTAATCTTGAAAAATCTTCAAGAACTAGTTTGTTTGTTTGTTGAGGAGTCAGAACGCAGCTTCGCAGCTGTGGTCTGATAGAGGCTGTCCGCCATATGGGGATATTGCCGCTCCACTTGGACAAGCTAACAAGCAAGCATTAATTTTTACCTCACCCTCGGGAATGACCCCAGGTTCGCCCATTTAAGCCGTCAAGGGCCGTGACTATTGCATGTAACTTAATACCACAGGCCACTAGAACTCGGCAAGCCCGGGATCGAACCGGGGCTTGCCTATTTTTGCATTGAAAGACAGTTCAACGCTAAATTTTGACTCCGAAGAGTTGGGTTTGTATATTTGATTGTTGCATTGAAAGACGGTTCAAATGCTAAATTTGGACTCCGAAGAGTTGAGTTTGGAGAGTGGCAGTCAGCCGGGATCGAACCTCAGCCTTCCGCACGACAACCCGACGCAGTACGCACTACGCCATGCCTCACCCTCTCTTCAAGAACTAAATAAATCGCAAAACTTTCCAATCTTCTCCAAAACATTGACATGGAAGGCATTGGTGTAATTCTGTCATCCAGCACAGTTTAAATATGGGCACTTCAACACTTCCGACTGTTTTCTGCAGGTGCAAAATTTTGGATGAAGTACTTGACTTCTTAACCACGCATAAAACAATGCGGAGTTGTTTCTTTGGCCAATAGTTGCGGTTTTTAGCCCTAACGTTTCAATATGTTTTGTTAAAAATTACACTCAATTCGACGAAATTCACTTAAAAGTTGCTATTTCCTGGCCTAAGAATGTCGCTTTGTTTAAAAAATGTCAAATTGATCAATCATTAACCAATCCTTGAACTGAGCACTACAATAACAGAGTACGGTCATAAAGTGCGCCATCTAGTGGATTTCATGCGGCAACAGCTCGCTGTTCCCATGATACATATATTTTTGAAGATCGCAACGGTCATTCATCAGTTTTGGACAAACTAAAGTGCCTAAAATGTTGATGGCAGAACTCCAAATAGAACTTTAAGTGTTTTTCTGATGAATTTTGGCATAGATCATGCCTGAATCAACTTTTCAGTAGTCAGATTTCCATGCCAATTTGAAAGTAATAATTCAACCAATAATTTCAACCAAAAACCACCACAGGTCCATTAACAATACCCAGTCAATATTTGAGGCACTTAAGTTTGTCCAAAACTGATGGTTGACCGTTGCGATCTTCAAAAATATGTGTATCGTGAGAACTGCGAGCTGTTACCGCATGAAATCCACTAGATGGCGCACTTTATGACTGTACTCTGTTATTTACCTTGAACGAGCTCTGATCAGTGTTACCAGATGTTGGGTAATTAACCATTTCTGGGGTAATTTTTGACATAAATTGAGTTCCAAATTTGGCCATTAGGTACTCAAAACTATAAAATCTGGAGTAATTTACTTCCATTAGGTGAAAAAGCAAAATTTCAGCTTTTTTTAAAATTCCAATGATCAAAATTCGCCCAAGTTAAAAATTGAGCCTTGACCTAAAAGTTTGTTGCCTACCCCTGCAATAGAACGTTTAAGCCACTACAACCTAGCTGAGATTTATCAGCACTTTCTTCATTCATAAGTTACGAATGAAGCCAGTGTCGGGAAAATACTTTTTTTTTTGCTGTGGAGCAAAAATCTCAGACGTTATACAGCTTAGTATCAGCTGAAGGCTAACGAGCAATGATCGTTAGGTAACTTTACTCTTGAAACGTCTGGAAATTCTGTTCCACGTCAAAAAAAAATATAAATCCGGGGCTACATTAGGGGCTTTAATAGCCATTCAGGTTATAAATTTACAAGTACTGACAAGTATTACAAGTACGCTGTATAGTACATTTTAGAGGTCATATGGGCTCGCATTTTACACTTTTGTATGATAAGTCAAGATATAAAAAACAGGAAAACGAGTTTGATTAAAACATTGATCCAGTTGTTCAAAGCCAAACCATAATTTGGTCGATGAACAGCAACAATAAACACATATTTTGCTTACACCTGGCTTCTAAATGCAGACGTACCTAAATGCATTGTTTTCATTGATATCTCTGCGTTTTTAAATATTATTTATTTTGAGCAGTCGCTCTCATTGGATGAACTTCAAGTGATTTTTATTCATCTTCATGTTTAATCAAGGATCGCTCAAGCCAGGATTTCTTTCAAAATACACACTGGGTCCGATTAGTACAATGAAAATTCAACGGAACAATATATTTGTTGCAAAAACCTCACATTTTAGTACAATGATCGGACCCAGTGTGTATTTTTGAAATTCGTCCTGACGTACAGTGGTTCCTGGTTTAATCCATATTTCAGCTGTTCTCGCATCTGTTCAAAAAAAAGGAAGGTAGTATTTGATGTATGGTCAACGTTGAAAATAAGTATGAGTATTGTCTGTTAGGAGCAACTTTTTTTTCTAAATCAAGATACGTAATGTTCTGATTAATGTATGTCATGTGTTGCTATTTCTAGTTTTGACTCCATTTGTCCTACGGTCTTGTTTATTTGTGAAAAATACATTAATGAAAACATAGAATTCCATTAATAATATCACGCTTTTCATTAGAATGCGATGGAAACATCGCGCCCAAAATGCTTTTCTTTCTAACACGACAATTTCCTGGGCATTTCTTGGACGGCATTGAAGTGTTTAAGCGAACAAATTATCATTTTTCAACTTAGAAGAAGGTAAAAAACTAAATTTCCAACAAATCGCCAATGGCTCGTGTGCATTGAGGAATATTGTTTAATTTTAAGACATTCATTAAGTTTGTTCAAAATTCCTTATTTTCGGTTGTTGAGGGCATTTGAGCTGAAGTGGAAGCAAATCCTTTCAACCTTTGACCCAATATTGTACAGGGCTTAAAAAATGCCCAATTGTTATTTCTTTCTTCAAGGGGGATTTTTATCCCTTCAAAAACGGATCAAGTTGCCAGATTTAGGATTGAGTCAACCCCCTTTTCCGTACGTTTCCCGTAAGTTGGAACAAGGCGAAACTTGCTTGCTCCTAACGAAAGGGACGTTAATGGCAAAATCTGGTGCATGTGGCTACAGCTATTATCTAAATAGATGAGGCACCCAACAGATCAGCTTGGAAATACAAATTTCTTCAAGGAAACACTCACGTTGAGCATTAGTTCTCAAGTGTTTTCTTAAAGTTTGGCCATTTTGACACAATCAAAGTGCCATGAACATTTTTGCTCCACGAAATTCGTTTGTCACATAAAGTCACAGGAGCTTATTTTACACCTTGTTTTCCAAATCCCTGTCTTTATTAGTCAACATTGTTAGGGTCAAGAAATGAGCTCAAAGTGACTTTTTGATAGAGAGGAAACAGATTGAATCTCTCTCAATTTCATATTTTTTAAGTTGCTTTGCAATTTTCTAATAAACAACCACATTTTCAAGTGTGCAATTTCTTTCCTCTTTTCCTCATTTATCTCAACAAAGCCATTTCACTAATCTGATAGAAATAGTGAGGGAAGCGTTTGATTTTTCATCCCATTAAGCCTCCACGTGTTAAATTACAAAATGGAATCTGACATTTCTGACATGGACCCTCTTCATCCAGAAGTAAGATCATGTTTATGTTTAGGCTTTTCAGATCACCCTTCGGTAACCTTTCCAAGAAAGTCAAGCACGCAATCAATGATCCCACATGATTGGCTATCGAATGACTCCTTAGAAATTGATACAGAGAACAATTGAATGACGTTCTACTTGAGCATCCATCGAAACGTCAGAGTTTGAACAACAAATGTTCCCAAAAATATCCCATTAGCAAACTGTAACGTTTAGAACTTGAGGGTTTGTCGAGATAGAAAGAACACTTGATTGTAAGCGGACGGAATCTCGACATAAAATATAACCTTCGAAGTTAAGTCATCACTTCCATGTTCGTAAATGGGGTGTTCGTCAGTAATGTTCATTTGTCGCAAGGAGTCGCCACTTGTTCAAGACAAATTTGAAAACAAAAAGCCACATTAGTCAAATCAATTACCTTTTGTGATTGTTATAGTACAGGGTTGAAAAAACTCGCAAGACTTCACAAATCTTCAAACTATCATGATTAGTGAGGTGTTTCGAGCTGGGAGTGGTGCCATTTTTTACTCGGAAATTTATCGCTGTTAAAAAGGGCAGGTTGGATAGAACTTTTTGAAAAGACCTAAACAGGGACCAATTTGGCAACACTCAAACTAGTTCGATTTCGAGTTCCATCGATAGTTATTAAAATGGATTTCGAGTTGGCAGTGCTGTCATATTTTATTGATAGATAAGTAATAGATAAGATCTATTGCCTTTTGAAAAGTTTAGTTGTGGTCTGCTTTTTGACCCTAAAAACCAAAATGGCAAAACTGTGCCAAAAATCCAACTCGAAACACATCAGTAATCATGATATCTTTTGGTTTTCGGTAAACAACTTTCCTTTTCAAAGGTGGCGACCTTCGAAATTCAAACACCCTCACAATCCGGTCATATCCCTGTGGTCACTTTTTCGACAATGGAGTTCTTTCGAACTGTAGAAAGCACCCATGAAATTAACCTCAGCTCACAATAGAAAAACCATTGACTCACCCATGACTGGCAAACCGATCTTTTCCAAGGATTCTTTGACTTGTTCCGACTCGCCTTTTCTCATGAATCCGTTGTCAATGTGAATGGCAATCACTTGCTCTTTATTCAAGGCCTCATTTAACAAGGCCGCGCAAACCGTCGAATCCACACCACCAGAAAGCAACATCTAAAAGTAGGCTTAAGGGTTAACTAACATGATGTCACTCGGATCTCAATCCCCTCAAACGCTCAGATTGGGATACCGAAAAAGATTGAACTTTGAGACTCATTATTAGGGCCCGGAAAAATATTTGCAAAAAAGTGACAAAATATCCAATATATATTTTTTTCTAAATACCAAAATATTTGGAAAAAAGCCGGATATTTAAGAAATATTTTTTTTTGACAAGGCCATTTTTTGGTATTTTTGTTTGTGCACACCGATTTTCCAAATTTGTTTCTGGTGAAATAGTTGAATTTGGCCGTTTTTGGGGGCAAACTTGATATGTAACTGATTTAAACAATACAGTTTTCAATTTGCCTCAATAGATGGCGCAGTTTTTTCGTATATGACAATAGTTTTGATTGTGAATGTCTGATTTTAGTACAAATGCCATTTTGTAGAGATTTTGTATTTTGGGTTCATTTTGGAAAGGCTCTATTGAGCATTGGTCATTCATTTCTTTTCCTCAATTTTGCCCGAAATATTTTTTAGAATATTCAAGAAAATATTTGTTTTTTCCTTGAAACAACCAAAATATTTGAAAAATCGGGGAAAAGAGGGGAAATATTTTTAACATATTTTGTATTTTTAAAAAAAATATTTCCGGGCCCTACTCATTATGCTCCTAAATCAATCCGAACCAAACCACAAGTGGCAAGACGATCAAGTGTCAGCAGAGTACATGCAAAAGGCCCAAAAAAGAAATTGAAGAGGACAAGCCGATTCCAAAATGTTTCTCGGTTTGGTCTAATCAGATCTCGTTGGGGGATATTTCGTCAGAATGTGAAAGTACAACGCCTTGGGATCGCGGTTAACTTCTCCGAATATTGATCAAAAGAAGAAGGTCGACCTCACAAAGCCAATCAAGCATTCTTGGGAAAGCGAATTCCCGAGAACGTGATTGTTCAGTTCCAAGAAACCGATGTCATAGCAAGAAAGTAGGTGGGATGCACTTCAGAAGATGGCTTGAACACATATAAAGAAACATACATTCACAACGATATTTGGCTAGAAATTGAAGAAAACAACTGATCTGAATCGATCCAGGGTTTCCTTAGATACTAAATGCTTTTTTTATTCTTTCTTTCTTTGGTGCCATTACACTTCTATTGAACCATTTTCAACCACTTATTTTTTCTTCTTCTTTTATATAAAGCAACTCCATTCAAAGAAAGGGCAATTAAACAAGAAAATAGCTTTTGCTTAGGTTCTTTAAGGCAATTTTGATCTTGAAAACAAAGGCATGTCACTTTTTTGATAAATTTGTTTTTCTATGTAGAATTTAGCACTAATTTTAATGTAATGTTATGTAAAATTGGAAATAAAGCATTAAAAAACCATTTTCGCCAAATGTAAAAAAGAGCTTGCAATCTTGATTGGAAAATAAGTACCTAAATTTGTTAAATGCGTCGAATACACCGTGAATGCTTTTCTATTTAGAACTTCTTACGTCTTATGGATGCTTGGCCTTCCTGTCACAGCAATTTATTCTAAAATATTCCATAAGCATCTTTAAATTCTAAAATTTGTAAAAGACTAAATTCGCCAACTTCAAGAACTTTTGCCTAAAAACTCCCCAAGACTAAACCGTCTTCTCCGACCCTTTTTTCATTTGGTTTTGGGGCGTCTTTGTGTAAGGTTTATAACCAAAAGACCTTGTCCATTCAGGCTTTTGTTCGTCCTTGCCTTGTTCATCGCTAATTTTGCTCTTTCTCAACATTCTGTTGCAGGATTCTAAGCCTTATTAAACTCTCAAAGGTATTATACTTACCAATACTTTATGGGATCCCACTTTGTTCTTGATGTACTGGATGCATTTTTCTTTACGATCTTGGATAGTGAAATTACCACTTAATCCACAAACATCGTAGAGGAAATTTTTCAGCATTGCTCGTCCATTCTCAGTCAAATCCACCTAAAAGTCAAAGCCAAAACGTAACGATATCATTATCCGTTTGGGGGTAACTGTCTCTTTATTTGAATGAAAAGAGTTCAGAGCTACTTTGTTAGTGAACTTTCTGAATGAAGCAACCTCTCGTTTTTGGAGGCCAGATCAAAAATGTGTTTGATGGATAATGACTACCAAGAAATTGCTTTTTGCAAAGAAGGTCAGCAGCGATAGAGGCTGTGTTTTAATCCATCCTTTGGCTTTCTTCTGAACATGAATTTCAGGCTTGACATTTTTCTCCCTGGGAATAGTTCATGATTCACTGTACTACATTAATATTTGAGCGTGGGATGTCGACTCAGGTCGCACCTCGAAATGAGCTTTTCATGCGTTATAATAAGCAACAACTACGAGACAATTATTGTCAACCTTTCCATTGCCGTCTTACCTCGGGATGGAATTGGACGCCGAAAATCTTGTTCTTTTCATTGGCAATGGCAGCAATCAGGGATCCAGATGTGGCGATGGTCTTGTAATTCTCGGCCACCTTATCCAAACTGTCGCCATGTGTGAGCAGTACATTCTGCTTCTTATCCAGGCCCCTGCAAAGTCAATGAAAAAAGTCAGTCACGAATGTTATGCGTAAGGTTTATATTTAAAGCTAATAAAAACTGCACCCCTTTTCACGAGGTTTTTATTTCTGAATGTCAATAACGAAATTAATGTGCGTGTGATTTCACATGTGAGTTGTTACGTTGAAGAGGTGTCTCTTTTTTGATGCAGGACCAAGATTGAAGACCGCTAGAAATATTTAAAAGGTTAGGCAAACAAAATGTTTTGTGATGTAATGTGATACAATGTGACTCAAGTTTTCAAATTTCAAACCAAATCCTGTTTATACACCCAGTGTCTTAAGGATGAATACAATACTATACTACACTTTATGTTGTTCTTGAACTAGAATTATTGGAAATACACATAAGAATTTCCTTAACATAAAGTACCTAAATGACACTTTCACTCTTGCCTTCTCAGTCAAACTCGGAATTTAAAAAGGCAAAAGATTTCCTTTCTCAGGCAACATTAACCAAAGAATCAGTAAATCACGAGGAAAAGTAACACCTTGGCAAATTGGAACATCTCTCATTAATCATATTTGGAGTTTACCGCACAATATTTTTAACCAAATAATGAAAATCGGATCAAAACTCAGGGGAGAAAAGTTGTCATCGGGCTCTGCACGCCATGTTTCTAATTAGGGAAACCAAGAGCAAATGAATCAATGAATGAGGCGATTGAGGCCCAAAGGTTTCCAGGAAACAATGATTATAATAAGTCTTCCTCAAATTTACACGCCTATCCATCTTCTCTTTCAAATACGACTTCCCATTCTTAATCATCCATGTGTTCAAAATCTTGCTTTCCGGATTTAGTATATCTGAAGTACAAGAAATAGAGATAGATCCAAACCAGTTCTGAGCTCGGATTCTAAAAACCAAGAACCGAGCTAAAAGATAAAAGAGGCTCAAACACGTGTTTTACAAAGCTCGCAACACAAACTGTCTCTTTTTACAAGTAGTTTTCCCACTTCCAAAAAGATCGCTGATCTTAGAACCGCAACAAATAGATTGGGCAATATTGTTTTAACCTATTTCTGTGAGCTATAATTCGATCCGGATCCGTCTGTCATCTCGGTTCGGACCCCAGCCATCCCTAACGAGGGCGCGAATCTCGGATTCTCTTGTACGGCTCTCGTTGAAAAACGTTTTTCTCATTGCGAAGTGAGGAAACATTGTCGTTCTAAGCTCCATCGACAAGAATGGGATTTGTTGGGTGAACATTCTTACTTGAAGAGAGAACTTTTGGGGTCGATCTCGATGTCGGTCTGTCCATCCTCTCGAATGTCCTTTTTCAGCACGGTGCCTCCAAACTCCTTGTTGATCATTTGCATGCCATAGCAGATCCCAAGAACGGGCAGATCAATGCGGAACAAATCGGGATCGTAACGGGGAGCATCGGCCGCATACACCGATTTTGGACCACCGGAGACGATGATGGCGCGATAACCCGCTTCCTGCAAAAAAAAGGGATAAACGGATTGCCTCATTAGTCTCGTAGATTTTGGCTTTTCGTTAAATAGATTGTGCCATTCCCGGATTATGGATTACTGGCCCGCCTGTATTGGAAAGAGGAAATCTGATGATTTTGACACTATTACTCCGCATGCACAACCGAGATCAAGAGAATGTTTGTATGCTATAAGCAGGTTGCGTTCCATAAAGTGTATCTCTATACCATGAGACGAAAGTCAAAAATCGATTACAGTGGTTCCTATACATAGGCAATGATCATGATTGGTGAACACTTGAACCGACCTTTTATACTCTTTTAAAGCACTCGTGCATTCGCAAGTTCAAAGGTTCTCAGACAGAGAACAACTTCTTCCTCTCAGTTTTGGATCATGAGGTAAATTAAGATACGGGTGCAGGTTTCTAACCAGTACGGTTATAAGCCCCAAAGCGGTTGCTTTGCTAGTTTTCCGCCTAACACTTCAATATCGACCCGAAGGTGATGGAAAAAGAACTTGAAATGGTGCTGCGATCCTCGTCTCATGCCACTTCCCTCTCGTAATGAGCCCCCATCCATGGCTAAAGTTTTAGTATCGATATAAATCAATGCCTTCCGCTCCGACTGGGTTCGAAAGCGTCTATTTTTACTTCGTTTATTTGGCGTTAACTAATTAGTATCATGATCCGTGGATATCGTGATATCTAAGAATGAAAGCGGCCAAGATATGTTTGTGACTCGTCGGGGTTAACAGCCACCAGTGCACGTTGACTGAGTACCTTCCCCGTTGTTTTCGGGGAACCTTAATTTCGCGATACCTACGAATGATCCTACGGCATTTCGATCCCTTTTTTTCATCCCTCATTTTTGAAAGTTACGCCCGAAGCCAACTCTCAAAGGAGCCCAATGGATAAGTGTAATCGAACGAATTCAGCTGGGGATTCTGGGGCCAGAATGGCTAGGGATGCGTCGGAGTCGAGACTCGCCCTCCATAAAATTTAATCAAAATTCGTGAGCCCAACTCGTTTTCTTCATTTCGACAATCAATTCAAATAAGAATTTGTTCCTCACGTAGCAAACTAAAATCATGAAATGTCAGAACTTAGTTCTGACCCAACTGTGCGGGAGTTAATTTAAAAAAAGTGAGATTTTGTGGGAAATATAGTGTTACGGAAATTTGTGAATAATTATAGAAATAAGGAAGAAATGCTTGACTCGTAGGAAAAATTGCTTTTAAGGTATGAAAAAATGCTTGAAAAGTAAGAAAAAATTGCTTTTAAGGTATGAAAAAATGCTTGAAAAGTAAGAAAAAATTGCTTTTAAGGTAGGAAAAAATGCTTGAAAAGAAAGAAAAAATTGCTTTTAAGGTAGGAAAAAATGCTTGAAAAGAAAGAAAAAATTGCTTTTAAGGTAGGAAAAAAATGCTTGAAAAGTAAAAAAAAAGCTTGAAAAACAGGAAAAAAGGTTGAAAACTAAGAAAATCCCGTTTATCCCTTTTACTACTTAAAGGAAAATCCCGTGTAGCCCTAGAGGGATAAACGGGACTCTTTTTGGAAGGGATAATCCCCCCGACCAACCCCGTTCATAACCTTTCCCGAGTCATCGGGATATCCAGATCCGCAGAGTCAATGTCCCGCCCATGGAAAGTCCCGCATCTCATCAACCGATCATGATTTCATCGCGTACCTTGATATGATAGGCCGACGTAGTTTCCAGGGGCGCCACCACGGTTTGCACCCGCAGTTCGCGACATTTCCGGTCGATGACCTTGCCAAATTGAGAGCCGCAATCCAAGATAATGACCTGATCCACCCGCGAACCCGGAGCCGTCGAATCCGGCAAATCCTCCGAGAACGTCGAGGCGGATAATCCGGCCTCCATTTCGGCGGAGGTCACAGCACTACCACCACCAACAGTAGCTGAAGACGAGGATGAGCCGGTGGTTGAAGCGGCCATCGGGCACATCATGAAGAAGACCAAGAACAATGAGGAGGAGGAGGAGCGCGAAGAAACACGAGTGGAGAAACGAGTTCTTCGATCGCAGCTACAAGCAAAGTGACTTTAGGGACGAAAAAAGAAAACACGACCAAAACACACGACCCAATCAACGGCTGACAGCGCGACCCGAATCGGGAATCAAAAGCTTGAGGTCGGATTTCGAATGAGGAACAAAGAGCACCGTTGTACTTGCAAATTGGCACAAAGCGCGTTTTTTAAGTTTTATAGTGCCAAAAGATGGTCGACGATGATGCGTTTGAAGCATAGAAAAACTAAGAAAAAGGGACCAGAAATGTGGCAAAAATAAAAATGGCCACGCTGATTTGAATGTTGCTTTTCGGACGTTGAGCCGTGGCAGCGAGCCCATTTCAACTTGGGAAAGAAAATATTCGTACTCCAAGTCTGGTCTTGGCCTTCAATTTAAATATATTGACCCTATTCCGGTCATTTCTCCCCAAGCTACACGATTAATGATTTTATCACGATACGTCTGACCCGAAAGAGTTTATTCAAAACATGGGCAGCTCGGCGCAGATGTCCTCAAATTCGCTCTGAACGAGGCTCATAAAGTAAAGTTTTAAAGTATTGGCATTGTGTTTGAATTTTTCTAAGTACTAACTTACTTTTGACTTTCAACGTTCGACTGAAAGCTATTTTTCAGGCTAATTGCAAATTGATCCTTCCAGCGTCTCGTCACCCTGAATCTTGTTCCGCCCGTTCAAAACTCCCCGCTTCTTCTTCATTTGTTATTCATGTTCTCCCCTTAAACCCCAAAATGACTTTGAGCGCCGAGATGGAGCACGAATTGCGATGTATGGGCGACTTTGCGGCCAAACTCGACCAGAACTCGAGTCATTTGTGTCGGGAAGTGTTGCACGAGCTCAATCGGCCTTCCGAGGAGGATCAAACGCATTGGGCCCGACAACTCCAACTCGCCCAAGAGCCTCTCCGGGAACAAGAACGGGTAAAAATCAGGGCTTAGGTAGGGGTTGCTCAGTTACGTTAATTTCGTCTTGTGAGTTAGATCTTCTATCAACTGCACGCGGAGCTCCGGAGCTTTGGCCAGGTTCAAGGAGACCGCGTGAATGCGGTTCAAGCCTTGGCCAAGGCCAAACGGGACATGGAGGCCGCATTGGCGGCCATGGATTCCACATTGGCCGAAATGAAGGACAAACGGGCCTTCAAAGAGGCCAAGATCAAAGAGATGGAGGCCAATTTGGCTCAAGAAGGTCAGTCGGTCTCAAAACTTCAAAATGGACGGGGTTGCGTGAGTGATCCAGACAAGATATGAGCGGAAATTCACTCGGTACCCATCGCAACCCGCTACAATTTGAAGTGTTCACCTTTCAGGTACGGATTTGAATGCCAAGGGCGATGAATTGCGAGCCAGTTGTGAGCGATATAAGAAGTTCTTGGGCTTGGACGTGAGTCTCACCGATCAGGACACGATCGCGTTCGAGTTGTCCAGGATAGACATTCAAGATCCGGAGCGGCGATTTCGTTGTGAATTGACCACCAGTCGGGAAGAAGGTCAAAAGGCCTTTACCGGTAAACATAGTAACAAAACATGAAAGTATCCACAACTGTCTCATTTTACCACATAAAACGCATTTTTCTTTCAGTCGTGCGTTGCATCCCCGAATTGGAGAGCGTGTCGGCCTTGGAGGATCTACTGAATGAAACCCGTGATTTGTCCGGATTTGTGGTGGCGTTGAGGAAAAAGTTCAGGCAAACGTGCAACTAAATAAGCTTGATCCGCGTACAACATATGTATGAATATATTTCGGGGGAATAATTGCGTTTGAGACTGAATAAATCGATGATATCCGCGTTAAAACCGGAGTTGCCAACTTGGGAGAGCGGTTGTGGGTTGGCGATTAGCCAACGAAAAGCCCGTATCGGACGCCATCGACTCGATCTCGTCTTCGTTAATCTTTTTGTACGCTCCTCCACCTGGAAAAAAAACACCACGCAATCTCGTGAATTTGGAGGTCCGATCAATGACAACTTGCTTTCAATGGAGATTACTTACCACTAGGAGGTTTGGGGGAGGCCACTTTTTTGGATTTATCTGAAGATCCTCCTTCGGATTTGGCCGGCCAGGTGGGGAACATGCTCGGATCGATGGCTCGTGGACTCTCTTGAAAGTATTCGGCCATCAGAGCCTCTTCACAGGAGATCCTCTTTTTGGGATCATACGTCAGCAGTCTCTTCAACAGAGCCAAACCCGCATCCGACAACATCCCTGAGGGAAATTTGTTCCGTAAATGACTGATGGGATAATCCACAAACTTGACCTTCTGAACGGCCGGAAGTTTGTTGTAGCCCGTCCAGATTTTTTCCGATGGCGTCCCTAAAAAACAAACCTATCAAATGTTCAACCCTGCAATAACTCTTTTCAGGATTGCTGACGCACCTAAAAGTTTGAAGATACGATTGAGTTGGTCTTGGTCACTTTTGCCCGGGAATAAGGGCTCCATGTGCAGAAGTTCCCCGAAAATGCATCCCAGGGACCACACGTCAATGTAAGTGGAGTACTCTTTTTGTCCCAGGAGCAACTCGGGAGAGCGATACCACAATGTGACCACAATGGACGTGTAGGGCTTCAAAGGTGAACCGTATTCTCTGGCCAATCCGAAATCGCCCACTTTCACGATACCATTGTGACTGAGCAGAAGGTTGGAAGTTTTCAAATCTCGATGGAGGATCCAATTGTCGTGCAAATGAGCGATGGCACTAAGCAATTGGGTCATGAGACACTTGACTTCGGCCGGAAGGAACACCTGCTTCTTACTCCGCATGGTTTCCATCAGCGACTTGAGATCGTGTTCCACAAAGTCCATCACTAAAAAAGTCTTCTATGTTCAGTCAATTCATCGACCGGATTTTTTCCATGATTTCATTTACTTACCTATGTATATCTTGTCCATGTTGGAACCCACCACAATTTCTCGGACGGTGACAACATTCGGGTGTTGCGAAATAAGCAACGTATTAATTTCGCGTAATGATGTGATGGGAAAGCCTTCTTTTTCTCGCTCCATTTTCAGTCGCTTCAAGGCCACGATCTCCTTGGTCTTCTTATCCTTGGCTCGATAGACCACGCCATAAGTACCTTCCTCGATCCGATTCAAGCACTGGAGGAAAAGGAACAAAGTGAGTTGTGAAATTTTCCAATCACTCACCTCTCAGCATCGTACTTGGAATTCCTCGACACTTCGACAACCGTAGATTGAGGGCAAATAGGGCGGCAGTTTGTCACGCTCATCTTCGGCGGCTTTATTAGCTGCTTCCTCTTCTTTGCGTTCTTTGGACATATCGTCGCCAAAAGATCTTTGCGAACCCGGAGTTCCTAAAACGAATTGTTGGAAACATGAGTTAAGTCCGTCTGTGTGTTCTTTCCCAAATTGTTTAGTGTTACCGTTCTTGTCGGCGGTTTCGTCCTCATCCCGAAGTTCACCTCGCAAAGCCGCTTCCAAACGACTATCCTCTTCATCCGAATCTTGAGCAATGCGATCTCGTACCAGGGGTTCGTTCTCGGGTCTTAGAGGCGTGGGTGAGCGTTGGGGCGTGGCATGGGGGTCCACAGAAATGCTTCGACTCTGACTCCGACTGCGAGTTCGGCGACGACGTTTGCTCGCTTTGCGTTTGGCATGCTTACTCCGTTCTGAAACAGATGCAAATGGTTTACCAAGGCAGTAAGTACTAAGTAGTACTTCGATCACCGGTAGATGTAAGAACACTCGATTTTCGAAGCACTCACTCTTTGTATATAAGAACCTGCCCTGCTGATCGAAAGCAATATTTAGTTTTCGATGTCTCTTGTGTTTTAAGAATAACTCACGATATAAGAATGAACTACGTAGCTAATGATTCTTATATTTATGTTTGACGCAAGGCTTTCGTAAATTGCTACAAGAAGTGGTGGATCGAGGTTAAGAATTCTCGAGTTTTTAAATCTAAACCCAAATGTAAAAAGGAAATTTGGCGGGAATATCTGTCAAGTCTGACTCGATTTTTATTTCCCTACGAGCCGCACCTAAATTATCTCAGGCCAGAGCTCAGATACTACTTGACTCGACATATTACGAGCTCAAATGAAGACAAATCGGATCCATCACAAACCATGATTTTCAAAACTAAGAGATCTTACCTCGCACGGGCTCTTCTTCCTCCTCCTCCACTTGTCCTTCTTCCTCCTCGGATTGTTCGCCTCCCGTGGAACCCTCGGCATCATCATCATCTTCCTCCTCTTCTTCTTCATCTTCTTCGTCCTCGTCATCTTCATCCTCACCCGAAGATGAGGCCTCGCCAGATACCTCTTCGGCGGATCCACTAGCGTTGCCATCCGCCGATTCGCCCTCGTCATCCGAACTGGCGCGTTCCGGGGTCGCCCCGGAATGCTCAGACGCCGTATCCGAATTCGACTCGCCCTGGTCTTCGTCCGATAATTCGATGGTGGCGGCCGCTCCCGATGAGGATGTTCTGGCTTCGGTGTGTTCGGGACTGTCGATTGGACCCGCATCACGACGTTTCCGGCGTTTCTCGCCTGTCAAAGGTGAAATAAGCATGACGGGTCAAAAAGCGTTAGTTTCAAATGTAGGGGGCATTGGAGCATTGGTCGGTGTTTGACTGGTGTAAATGAATTGAAAGGGTCATGATATTTGTCATGAGGTGAAAGGACAACGTGCATTGTGATCCAATATTAAACTACACGGTAGAGCTTATGTTTAAGAGTTGATAAATTGACCTTCAAAGGGCTATATATACGATGGCTAACTTGATTTCAAAAGGCTTTAATCAAATAGCACCAACCCGAACTAAGAGTAGATTTGGTAAACAAAATTGTAGAAAAACAGAGCTCTTCCAAAGTCAACGGTAATTGCGGTGCATTGTCAACCACAATTCAGAAAACCTCGCAAAAAATGTCTCTGTAAATATTTCTCAACATAAGCCTCACAATATTTAGCTACAGTACAAAACATTCAACAAATGGGGACTAAAATTGCGATGGTTAAAACCGACCACGCATTTCTGTGATTTGGTTTAAAATAGGAGTCACCCAAAATGTCCACGGTGCAGCATTCTTGACCCTAGCTTCTAAGTAGGAGCTTCAAATTTTACAAATTTACATCATTTGACAGAATATTCTTCGGGCGTGTAGAGCTTACCTTCAGCCGAACGCTCACGTTTGCGCTTGACCCGCGCTTCGGCTTCCATCATTTGGCGCTCAACGCGTTTGCGCTCTTGACGCACATCGATGTCCCGACGCGCTCGATCTTCCGAGGAAGGCGGAAATCGACGGAGGCGGGCCTCGCGCGCGCCCCGCCCACCGGCCTCACCCTCCAATCCGCGTCGTGAAGCATGACGATCGCGTCGATCGCCGGCCCGACTTTCTCGATGATCCGACCCGCGATTGTTAAGACGACTGCGCAAATCCGCGCTACTCGTACTACCATTGCCCGGAGCCGGATGGCGATGGCGACTCCGCGAAGACGACCCACCTAAGGACCTGAAATTGAATACATTGGTGAGGCGGGGAAGGGCTCAAGAATCGGATGGATATTCGGTGAAGTTTTGGGGTGCAAAAGAGACTCTCCGATTTGGAGCCGAGCGGGAAAATGTTCTTTGGGCAAACCAATATTACGCCACATTATAAGGGGAAGCGGTACAGAAGAAGAACGGATTTGTGAGTTTGTCTAGTCCCCAAACACCGAGTTTCATTTGAAAGTACGGTGGGCTAAATTAACTTGAATCTCTTGAGGTTAAGGTTTTGTCGTCAAATTAGGTTGAAGGACAAACCGGTGACATAAAGTGAACCATTCACGAAAAAAACGAATGGATTGACTCGCGTTTCTCGGGTGTATTATGTCCGTTTGATCAATTCGGATATGAATGGTTTACTTTTTACCATTGGCATTGTTCACTTGAGTAAAATTTTAGATCGTGAAAATAATAGCCGACACGGTTTTGATTCGTAGGTTTATTCCCGCACAAATCAAACTGAATCGGCTTTGAGCTTTTCAAATGAACGTTCACAGTCTAACTGAATGCCGTGTTTCAGCGAGCCAGACACGAGAAAACGGCTCAGAGATTGTGTGGAGATCCTTGAACGACGCTTGGCGTGTTTCGTCCAGCCCGTACAAAAGGATATCATTTCTCTTTCTATACTCCCTGGACACAAAAACCTTTCTACCTGAAAAGGCTGTTCGCTCGTTTGTCCATCCGTTTAGGCATCCGTCTCTTTGACTAACTGACAGACTGACTGACTGACTAACCTGGGCGTGCCCCGATGATCGCGATCTGAACGCGAAGAAACGGGCCCACCCCGCGAGGCGTGTCCGCGATCGCGATGATGGCGATCACGCTCGTGGGCGGGGAATCCGCCCCCGCCGCCGGCACCGCGAGAGGAGGCGTGGTGATGGGCGGATCCGGATCGGGCGTGGGGTGGACGGTACGCCGGTTGGGGCGGACGAATATTGGGCCCTTCGTAGTTGACGTCCTCGTCCGAGTCCATGATTAATTAAACGAAGAGCGGGAGGAGCGAGGGATACGGATCGCACTTTTGGATTCGCGGAAACCAACTTTCCGTTCTTGATTAGTTCTCACTCACTCGATCAACGTTCTTCTTCTTTCTTTCTGGCTGGCCGACTAGCTGGCATTATTATTATTGTTGTTGTTGACCTAAAATTGTGTTTCGATCAGGGTGACGGCGGGATTCTCTCCGGCGCGGTTCGGGTCATGGCCGGTTTTCGGCTCGGCGAGTTTTAAGTAAGATGAGTGATGAAAACCTCGAATCGCATAACCTTAGATATTTTGCGTTGCGAGATATTGAGTGAGGGATGGGAATCGGGGTTTTGCCATCTGGCTGTGGAGCGGACACCCTAGAAAGCGTGGACTCAGCTGATGGTTACGTCAGCTGACCTTTAGCCTTGAAATGTCTGGGAATTCCACTTCACGGGAAAAAAAACTTTTCCGAGCTCTATGTACAACTCATCGTTAGGGCCACCAAAATTTGGTAATTTTCTTTGCCGAAAAAATGTTTGATTTTGTTAAATATTTTGAGAAATAATGTAAGGAAATTTAAATTTGTGGTAGTTTTTCTTCTCAATCCTACACTCCCATCATTTGTCAGTTACTGGCAAAGCTGAGAATAGCTCAAAAACTAATACGCACTGCTACAACTGCATGAAATTCTCTTTGCGTCTTATCTCACTTTGATTTTGCCATCCTTTTTCCAGATCTTTCTGAAGGGAACGAGCAATTTCCCCAATTTCTTTTTGAAAGCTTCCCACTCTTGCAATTTTGGACAAAAATCGCAGCTTTTTGTTGAAATATTGTAAAATATTTTTGTTTACAAGTATCTGGTAGCCCCGAAGATAAACTAAATAGGTTTTGTTGCTACTGTAACGTTAAATGTCGGCTAACTTTGATTTTGATTGATTATACTTTTGAAACCTCCTTTCAGAAAATTTTTTGGAGAGCGAGCAGTTTCCCACATTTAAAAGAAAGTTTTCCCCATTTTTGTAGTTGTGGACAAAAATGAAAAAAAATGATATTTACATTGTAAAATGTCCTTACAACTATCTGGTGCCCCGAATTTATCATAAAATTACATCTATTAATTCTAAAATATGATAATCCTCTATTAAGTATTCTCAAATCTCATTTTAATAATATCTAATAATTTTGTGACTTTAAATTGCAGCATACAAGCGAATTCATTTTTCAAAAAATTGAGCATTAGCTTACGTATTTCAATCCACAACTTATTTTTGAAACTGTAAATACAGTGCAATGTATGAATTTCCTTAATTCGTTAAACAAAGTGCTTTTTCAGTTTTGAAACATGATATATGTATATTATTAGAGCTAGTCATATATACTGTACACATCGATTTTTGTTATCAATTCCATTGGATACTTTATCACAAACTAAATTGTTATCTTTATATAACATATTAGGACTACATACAGTCTATCAGAAAAGTTTGCATAACGTCGAGCGTCAGCTCGTTTTTTAAGCCTGGCCTTGGAAGGACAAGGCCGAAAAGGTTGAAATTTGGTCAGAATGATCAACATGGACCAACATACCACGCAAATATCCAAAAACCCAGATGCAATCAAATAATCAAAACTTTTTTTACCAAAGACTGAAAAAGGGGCGAAAATATTGCAAACATAAATGATTTTTTTGAGTTTTGGAACTTATGTCAAAATAGCTCAAAATAAGACAAAATAGCACATAAAAGGCATTTAAAATACATTTTCCAATAAAAAAACTTTTGCAGTATCAAAGACACTCAAAGTTGGGTAATAATTGAAAGTTTTGCAAAAATCGGTTAATGTTTCAAGTCTCGATTTTAGTCCATTTGGAACATGGTCCTTCTAGAAATCGTAATTTTGGATATGACTCTGTTAGACATTTTTATTTGAAATTTTGGCACAACACACACCATAGCGTACTCTAAATAGTTATGAAAATAACTTTCCAAAAATCTTGTTGAAGTGCATTTTAAGTGATATTTTTTCATATTTTGAGCTATTTTCACATAAGTTTCAAAACTGAAAAAAATCATTTATTTTTGCAATATTGAAAAGCTACGTGAAATCTTTGGGAATTTGTTTTTTCATATAACTGTAGCGTTTTTCGGCTTTTTGGGGTCAAAAATGGACCATTCAAAGTCAAATAACTCAGCTGTTGCTGAATGAATTTTTATTCAATTTGAATTCGTAAGGTAACTAAATGGTTTCTAAATATGGATTAAATAGTTTGTTAAAAAATTTTATATTTAATAGGTTTTTAGGTATATAACTTTTTCCCTGGACCTAATCTTGTATAATACAATAAAAGTAAAGTTGTTCCCCATTGAATTGTGGGTCCAAAAATTGCCATGGTGTCTTTGGGTATTTTGATTCAAACCTAAAAAGTCATTCGGAACACCTTGCTCTCTTACCGTACACTGAGATATTGAGTTGAACACGTGGGTCGCTCAGATTTTTTCCTCATTTTCTTTATTTTATGTATTTCATTCTTTTACTGCCATTCACCCATTCTCTTAGCTAGGATGTCACATACTCTTGATGCCCCTTAGGGAGTGCTTTAGTTGTCAAAACAATATACACATTAAAAGAATGAGTTATTTTTAACCTGGATATTAATATCTTATGAAAAGACATTAAACAGCTTAATCTTTTAAGATCTAGAATAAGTAATGATTTCATGTATGCATATGTTATTTTCAAATACAACATTATAAATTTATTTTAGTTGCTTTAGCATGAAAATATTTTTAGAATTAACTGCAAGTCATTATTTGTTACCCTAAAGTATTGTGTATACTTTAATTAAGTTCAATTATCTTTATTTTTAATTTGTACTAATTTGTACTTGAACAGCAGTCTATGCCTATTTTTGTCCATTAGCGGTCATTTTCTACCATTTTCTGCCACTTTTCGCCATTTTCTGCCACTTTTTGCCATTTTTTGCCACTGTTCGCCATTTTCTGCCATTTTTCGCCATTTTCTGCCACTTTTCGGCATTTTCTGCCACTTTTCGCCATTTTCTGCCACTTCTATTAACATTTTTGCACTATTTTATATATATATGCACTGTTCCGGCCAATTTTGAAATGGGGGTACTTGCCTCAATTACGAAAAATGAGAGCAAAAACCTTCAAGTCAAATGGTTCAAGTGATTTGTTCAAGTAATTGTAAACATCTTTGGGTCCACAATGCTCACTTTGGGCCGGGTCATGAAGCTCTGTCTGACTTGGCTCAGAGACAAGCCTTTTAGAGATTTTATATAATTATCTGAGCTAAGTTAAAATGCACATCTTGACAAAATATTTTCAGTATAATACCCTGATAAACATGTCAATGAAAGTCTTGAAACACTCTCATAGAGCAAAGTTAAGCACTGAAATACTAAAGAATATTCAAGAATGAACCCAATGGATACATTGAATAGATCACTATAATACTATAATAAAATATCATTGTAGTGCTCTAACATTCAATACCTACTGTACTTCTGCAATCATTTAAGATTCAGATCCGCTGAATAAACAGTACAAACTCTTTAATCTTGTTATAGTCATCATTAGGGCCCGGAAAAATATTTGCAAAAAAGTGACAAAATATCCAATATATGTTTTCTTCAATTCGAAATTCGATTCAAAAGGCCAAATTGGTCAAGAAACTCGAAAAGAATTCATTAATCAAAAATGTTAACCTTCTAGCAATTATCCGCAACATCCCCGGTTCGAAACCCGGACTTGTCGAGTCCTATTGGCCTGTAATATAAACTTACATGCAGTAGTCACGGCTTTTGTCAGGTTAAATGGGCGAACCTGCGGTCATTCCTGAGGGTGAGGTAAAAATTAATGCTTGTTGTCGGAGCGGCAATATCCCCTAGCCGAAAAGGTGAAAATGCAGATCTACAACCTCAAAACCTAAATAAAAGCTCAACTCCCGTTAGATCACTGAAATTGAATTTTCCCGTTCCTTCCGAGGGCATTTGATTTAGTCGACTCAAAGAGCGATCCGGATCATACTCTGAACCGAGACATTAACATGCCCGGGGTAAATTGACTTTTTGTCTTATGTACTTTCCTACTAATGTAACATGCACTAAATTAAAGACTCTTACAAGGAAATCGTAAGACATGGAAGCCGCCGCTCAGGAGTTCAGCTGTGGATTTTTTATAAATCGAATTCCATTCAAGTAAATGATTTTGTATTGATAAGATTGATAAGACTTCAAGGATGTCGTTTGCTGAATTTCAACATCTTTCGTTTCTCCATTTACGAGAAACAAGGTTTCCAAATTTGCTACAATCTCAATACATACTCGGGCAAACGAGTGAAAAGTGTTGGTTTATTCCCTTGTCAATCATGATCGGTGATTTCCATATGCAAAATTCACACCTAATTTATTTGATCCCTCTTGACGAGTCTGTGTTTGCGCTCATGCGCATTTTACTTGATCAAACATTTCTCAGTGAATAAAGAGTCTACTGTATGTTGGAGGAGCCTCCTGACTAGTTGTTTTCCCTCCGATCATTAGCATTTACGATTTTTACCAGGTTATAAAGTTGACCCTACAATCGTCCTTTTGGACGATTTTGGATGCAATTGTTCGGTCGGAAGACCGAGCATTGCTATATGCTTCAAATTACTCTAACTGACATAAAATTCTGTCGATCAAGTTGAAATTGAGCATGTGAGCTTTAAATTACCATTCCGACAATTGGTTTAATTAGATTTTCTCTGTCTGGCGCATAATTCGAAAAAAGGCTTTTGCCAGTAGCCGAGGCATCCAGGTCTATAGTGATCCTTGGCTCCTACCACCAAAACTGATCGGACGATCGCGAACTCCTTATTTTGGGTACATGAATCTGAAGATCTGTAATTTGTTCTTTTTGTGAGGAACGTCTTCACAAAAGCTCTGGTTATTTCTTTTCAAAATGTTGGGTGAAGTCAAAACTGAATCCGATGGCTGTTAAATTTCTTGGACAAAACTGCAATTTCACTGCAAGCAAAGCTGGATGTTAGAAATGGGAATGTTGTCGGTCAGCAGCAACGTTATTCACACATTCTTCGAGAAACACAATGTTGGGCAAGTATATTTTCATAATTCAATCGAGTTTTGCGCTCCATTTTTGCAATTACAAATCAAGAATTGTTTGTTCTCTTCGGCACAACCTCAAACAAAAATTTCCCTCTGAAGATAGTCATTTTTCGCACATTGCAGTTATGAGCTCGAAATAACCCACAACTCCATAACCGCATTGCTTAGCTTGGTGATGAACCATCAGCCATCAAGGCCATTTTATGAGCGCTTTTGAAGCCAGGTTTCCATGGGAAGAATGAGAGAGAGAGTCTCCGGGGAAAAAGGCTCACCAAATCAGAGACAAAAGCAGGTGTGACAAATTGACAGATGTCGTGCAAAGACCCATCATTCGTTCGTTCGTTCGTTCACCCACCTACCATGCCATGTACATTCTACGGTAGGTCTCTGAAGACGGCACCAACACTCCCAAAGGCGAAATTTCATAGCAACTCTCCTGCATTTTCTCTACATAGTACCATACTGTGTATGTAGACGCCTCAATCTGATTGATCACGGCTGGAAAAAAATAACAGCGAGAGAGTCACGAATCGGATTGAGAAATGACTGGCAAAATGTTGCAAAAATATCCAAAACCAAAGCGACAGTCTCCTCTATGGTCCTAAAAGCTTGGTCTTCAGAGCCGACTAAAATCAAACCGTATATGATGGACTTCTCCCACGAGATGAAGGTCAAAAAGCAAATTAAATTTTGCACAGTAGGTTGCACTTTTAATGATACAAAAAAGATACAAATCACATATAAGGATACGGCTCGAAAAGTTACAACGTACGTATTCTTTTGTCCCGAAAGCTTGGGTTGCAGAGATATTTTTGAAAATATTGAGGCCATACTTCAACTTAATTTTTGGTTTATTACAAAAGTTAAGTTAGTGAAACGTTCAAAAAGGATCCAAAGAGTTCCTTGAGAGTACAGACATGTTGGATCATCCCCACTTATCATGTGCCATCCAAGCCATCCACTCTTGAAGTTACCTTGGATTGGTCTGTCCTGAAATGTTTTGGCGAGTAAAGACGTTTCTCGTCTATGGCGCAACCGTGACCAACTATCAACATAACAAAGAGGTTCCAGTATGCAAGTATGATCATTAAGGCCCGGAAATATTTTTTTAAAAATATTTATCCGTTTTTCCTCGATTTTTAAAATATTTTGGCTTTTTCAAGGAAAAAATAAATATTATCTCGAATATTTGAGTCAGAAAAAATATTTCAGGCAAAAATAAGGAAAATAAATGAACGACCAATGCTCAATAGGGCCTATCAAAAATGAACCCAAAATACAAAAACCTGTGCAAAATGGCATTTGTCCTGAAATTTGACATTCACAACAAAAAAACGGCGCCATACATTGAGGCAAATTGAAAATTGTATTTTTGAATCAATTACATTCAAGTATGCCTCCAAAAACGACCAACTGCATCAAATTCCCCGGGAACAAATTTGGAAAATCGGTGCACCCAGACAAAAATACCAAATAATGAACTTGTCAAAAAAAATATTTCTTAAATTTCGGGCTTCTTTCCAAATATTTTGGCCTTTTAAAGAAAATATATATTGGATATTTTGTCATTTTTTTGCAAATATTTTTCCGGGCCCTAATGATCATACATTAAATTTGTAAACTTCTTTATGGGTCAATCTGAAATGTTGTTGTCCTCTCTCAAATTGGACATTTTTTTCAAATTCATGAACAACGTCATTTAAAATATTCAGATTTGTTTTCACTTATTCCACGTCCTAAAATTATTCCTAAATGAATCCTAAATTACACTTTTTTCTACTGCTTTTAGACAATCAAGGGAATAATTCTCGGAAATTTTGAAATTACTAAGGCTACTAATTGAAAACATCTTGAAATAATCAAGCGATGAACAAACATTGAATTTGCAAAAATCTGGTTTACTTCCAATTGGTATTCGTAGCCAACACCAAAAAAAGGTTGGTATAAACTAAATATATATAAATATCCGGCATACATTTCAAATATTCTGGGCTTTTGAGATCATAATCTAAATATTTTGCCGGATTTTAGCATTTTTTCCTGGCCCCAGTAATGATTAATGCTTGTTGGCCCAAGAAACAGCCTTTATCAGATCAATGCAGCAAATCAGCAATATGACTGTGGAAAATAAAACAACGAATAATCAATAGTTCTTATCAATTTTTTGGCTATGTGCTTCTTTTCAAATCAACAATGAATTATTTTGTGATATTTCTATCTTATTGTCATTTACTTTATTACCAGTAAAATATTCATTTTATGGATAACAAAATCAACCCCGAGTAATAATACTTCCCAATAGGTCCATGAACTATCATTTTTTTCCTAAACCCACTGAATCCCAGACACAATCCGAAATAACTTTTCCACCTTGCCCTCATCTAGCCTCCAGACTGTCGACTAGTTCATGAGAAACTCTTTTATGGCCAATCACTGGGTAGCCTTTGTTGCCAATTTGAGCTCCCTTCCTATCTGAAATCTTGTGCGTACGTATGTACTGGAGCCTTGGAACGGTCTGGGAAACTAATGATCAATCCAGCCGATAAAGGTCGTCGCAGAAGAAGAATAAGGAGCCAAACAGCTGGTGTGTCTTTTGTCGTTTGACAGGCAAATAAATCCTGATTCCTCTCGTCTTTGTTTCAACCTGTCCTCGTAAAAAGGAATTTAAAAGCCTGGCGTGAGAATCACAGGACTGGCTGGCTCTGTCGCACCATGTTCTCAAATCATGGAACATAAGAGCGCACTGCAAAAAAAGGAACCCAATGACCTCTAAACAAAGGATGGCGATCCGAGGCAAAAGAGAAAAATTGAAACATCCCAATGAATATGCTTGTTTTTTCTTGGAATCGTTAGTCAAGAGGACCGATAGATCATGGATTTCCCCCAGTATACGGTAGATATCGCTGGCTGGAGTTCCACTCGATCGAACGACGAAAGTACAACTCAAAGGGGTGTTAAAGAATGTCCTCGAAAATCAATTTGGACAGTTCCACATCAGCGAATGGATTCGTGGTCCTACAAGAAAGGTACCACCGGTTCGTGAGAGCTACATGCTAAGCTAGCTCCCAAAAGGTTTCATGACTCATCTTTCACCTCATTGCATTAGCACTTTCTTCGGACAATCTAGTCTTTCGAAGAATATACGTTCCAGCATGATTTGACTCGTTGGTTCAATGCCTAAGTCAGTCAACTGTTGCTAGACCACAGAGTGTTTTCGCTTGATCGTGGTCTTGTCTTTGGAATTGGAACAAGCCAGCATGGCAGTCAATGTCTTGTGCTTCTTTATTGCATAGCCTCCCCGTCTGCTTTGGGTTTGCTTAGAAGAACTTCTTTGATGTGACTTTGATTTGTCAGTGCAGGGGGAAAAGGGTCCTTCGTTTGTGCTCGGTTCCGATCTTGGATGGGTGGATGAAGTAAAGAAGGAAGGAAGGAAAGGTTTATTTAGCCAGCGAGCTACATTCGTTATCAATTGGCCCGAAAGTGCCGAGCCGAATGCTAAATTGCAATTGGAACAGTTGTCGCTTGATGCAGCACAAGATGGTATGGCACTTCTTCTTCCACCGAGAGGACGACGCCTTATTCCCAACGACGACTCCTTCTACTACTGTAACAACAATAACAACAACAACAACAACAACAACAACAACAACAGGCAACCTCGGTCGAGCTTGGTTTAGTCACTTCTTAACACGAGATCCGTTGGTTTGCCAACCAGTCCAGGGTCACATTCCAAGTTGCCACTCGAAGAAGTTCAATTGGAACGCGACCAGATCAAACTTGTTTGTCTTGGCTGGAGACTCATGCTCACCCACATTTCCAGGAAACCACACTGGCCTTTGTCAATTTCCCTCGTTAAGGCCCCTCTTGGGTGTTGTTTGACACCCTGTCGTACGTACGTAATGGCTGCTGCTCCGATGGGAACCAAATCAGACTGTGAACTGCCGGGAGAACAGGGAACACCACCACTGAGCGAACAAAAAACCTTTGCGAGCCAAGGAAAACTGAGCCAAGGGCCGCTTCTGGGCCAAATCCAGCCTTTCGAGGATCACCTCATCAGATTTCCAGAATTTGCAATCGCTCCTCTGTCAGTGACGGAATAGTCGCTCTACACAGCACAGCACGGCAGAGCACACATAATAGCTTGCTAAGCGATCCTTCATTCAAGTGGGTGCCAAATTCAATGAAGCCTCTTCATTCCACTTGGAACCTCCTTCGTTGCCGTAATTCGCTCAAACCTGTGGTGGAACACGAGGCCATGGCTAGGACAGTGTCTACAGATCAAAGACCGACGACGACATCATAATTACAACTAGAACAACTTCGTGATTGGATAGATAGATTGATTGGAGCTTTTGGTTTGCCGTCTTGTCAGTGAGACACAGACCATTAAACAACCATTAAGTCTTGGTGGAACCAACGTTGGAACCGGCTTTTTCCCTGAAGGAAAAGTGAAAGAGGTAAATAGCACGTCTTGTCCACTATCCATAATGATTGCGCCAACTTCAAGTAATTGTTTTGACTTCTATCCAGCCAATCTGCGTAACTAAGTCTCCACGGTATTTTTTTAAACAAGCGAGCTTGGTTTGCCACAGTAATGTCTTTAGGAAACCGAGGATAATTGTGATATATTACATTTACCACGGATTACAGGCACTGCTTGAAAGGATAGGAGGAAGGCCTAGTCTCTTGCTGCATGGAGTTTTTCGTGGTTCCTGTCAATGGGTTTGGTTCTGTTTTGGAAAGGACTACTGCAGAGTATTTCCTTCCATCTTGCTCTTCTTCCTTCATGATTTTTATATCAGAAGCCTTATTTGTGGCTTCTGCCGTAATTGTGTTCGATTCTTGCGAAATGTGCAAGATTGAACCGCGAACGGATCCACCCATGTGTGAACAAGAGTCATTGTATCCCACACATTATCAAATTGTTTACCTTTCCTTGTTCCTCCTTCGCCCATTTCTCCATCCGTTTTCTCTTGATCCCCTTATGAAGTGGACGAGATTGAATATATGATTGAACGGGGATGAGGAAACTTTTAGGAGACGCAACGTCCAAGTCAAGACACATAAAACGAGATTGCATGGACTCCCGATTGAGAATTTGAGAAGGCACAAAGATGCAGATGGAACGAGTCAGTCAGGAGTTTGGAACGCTTCAACCAATGGATGGAATGACGGACGGACATGCCAAAGATGAAAAAGTTTTCCTCGACCGGAAAAACAAAAGCACTTTGTCTGTAGGAAATTCATGAAAGCCAATATTTTATTCAGTTTTTGATATGGGGTACTTTTTAGATGACAAAAAATGTTACAAAATAATGCTATAAAAGTGTGCCAAGATGTATTTTCCAAGATTTTCGGCTCTTCTGAGTAGGAAAAGAAAATTCCGCGAACATTTTGCTTCAAGGTTTTAGCATTTTTTTCCTTTTTTCACTCGCCTTTCTTCTTCATTCAAAAAAAAAATCTAAAACATTATTCCCGACTTGAGACTTACGGGCTCGCACAGTAGGTGGCATATTAACGCACCTAATTTAAAAAGCTCGAGTATGCCAAAAGTCAACTCAGATTAACGGTCGTCGAGTATTGGCAAGCGCAAAAAAGCTAACAAAACTTTGCAGGTTATCAGCTGTACGCTGTGAACTGCATTTCGTTCACGAACTTGACCTCGTCTCAATCTTCGTCAAGACGAGCTTGAAGAAACGAGTTTTTTGAGAACAGAGAACATAAAACCTAGAGCACTATAATAACAATTATTATAGTGCTCTAATAAAACCATAGATATAGGCGCGAAGCGCCTAGATTGCCAACCTTGAAGGTCCATCTATTGACGGATATTTGAAATTCGGTACCGATATGGACTTAGTCGTTTTTTTTAATCTCAGTGAATCAGAACTCTAGCACAGACATCCACAGATATGACAAGCTGAGCTAAATGGGTCCTTTGTTTTGAAGGAAAAGTCATAGTTGTTGTACTGCATTTAGTTATTGCTGACAAACAATTATGTCCAAACTAGTTACTCAGAGCCATATGCTATCACAGCCACCAATCTTATTTCCACCTTCAAAGTTTGAAATGAATGATTTGATAAGATATTTAAAGACAATATCTTATTTCCAAATGAGGGGTTTGGCAGAAGGACTTTAATCATTTACATGTCTAAAAATTGCATTCCAAGAGCAATTGTGTTTATTGCATTAATAAGCAATTAAAACCCTTAAGAAATGTCAGAACACAAGTTTGGAATTTGTTTTATATGTCTGCAACATGTAATTTAGCTCAATACAAAAAAATGGAGGGGTGCAAATTCAACAATTTTCCCCACATTCTGATGTCTTCAGCAAGAAGTAGTCTTTTAAGACCTGGTAATATGTCGTATCAGTTGATATCTATGAACTTGAGATGTGGTGATCTTGCATGCATTGTGACTGAAGTGAAAAGTAAAAAAATCGTTTTGAAAAAAGAAACATATCATATTGAGCTACCTGTATCTTTTCAAAAACAAAAGAACATAGTCCTTTGTGTTGTAAAGCAATATATTATTCGAAATCTTTATAATTTAATGGCTTTTTGTTTCAATCCACGATGTTCAATCCCAGAAATTTGTTCAACATTCTTGTTTAGTGGCCACACTGAAGGCTACCTCGTTTGCTCCATAGAGATCTATAGAGTGGAGATACTAGAGCAGGCCGGTCGTGAAATTTCATTGTGGGCAGCAAAGGCCGTTTATCACCAGCGACTAGTTGAAACTTGCCCAAACAAACGTGTTCGTAGAAGGGAATTTTTTGAAAAACTTTTAGTTTTCAGCATGTGACCTCTTGCCTACGGTTTGCTTCTCCCAAATAATACTCGGGAGCTCAATGAAGATGACAATTTGTTTCACAGGCATTAGTTCATGCAATTATAGGATTTGGCATTGAAAAAATGTCTTCTGCACTTTCATTTGTACTATGATCTTCCACTTGTTTGGGCAAGTATTTCACGATATTCTTCGGAAATATTTGCCTTTTCACGCAACTTATGGGCAACTTCGGCCAGCATCAGCTACAAACAAGGCAGATAAAATGACGACAATGGCCTCTCTATAGTCCTCTAAGGTTTGCTCCATGAACAGGGTTGCCGTTCAAAAAACAGTTTAGTAATTTGGACCAATTATCCACCAAAAACTGATGATGTTGATGCACCATTTACAAAATCAATGCCAATTGAAATTCCCCCATATCTAACATTTTATTTGAAAAAGCAACTTCCAACCTGTCTCTCATGGCACCAATATGGCAACTTCAATGATTCATTAGGTAACTCCAATTCTCATGTTAGTTGACATTTATCCCTGTAGAGAAGCAAATTCCAAGCAGGAAGCGTCATTTGATGGACAGCACCGCCATCTATTGATGATTACTTTCAAATTTGTAACCGAGATGAACTTAGTCGATTTGAGCCATTTGAACCAAGTGGGCTTGGTTGAGCATGCGCTCATTATCCGTTTTTCGGTTTCAAATTCAGATTTGCGCCGCAAGAGTCCCTCGTAGGGCTGGGAGTCTCCCTCACTGGAAGTGTGGCCAAGCCGTCTCTGATAAAACCTTAGCTTTTGCAAGCCGGCTGGACACTACACGCATTTCTCCATCTTATGAGACTGTCGCCCAATTAGCTGATGCAAAGTTAATCCACCCATACCATATTTGCAACAGCTACTGTGCTTCAAACACTTTTGAATAATGATGGATTTCGAGTTCAATTTTTGCCATAGTTTTGCCATTTTGGTCCTCAAGGGTCAAAAAGGTTACCACCACAAAACTTCTCAAGGGGCAAGATACCTAATCTCAAGTAGTGCTGGGTTTCGGTTTCGAGTTGGTAGTTTTGCCATTTTTAACTCGAAGTTCAATTTTTATTCTAATAGGCAGGCTGTATTTAACTTTTTGACCAAAGACCTAAACAAGGACGAATATTGTGGCACTTGAACCAAAATCGAGCTCAAGTTCGATCATAGTTATTGCTGATGGACTTTGAGCTGGCAGTGCTGCCATATTTTACAAGGAGATTCGATCTCTTGCCTTTTGAGAAGTCAAGTTGTGATGATCCCTGAAGGACCAAAATGGCAAAACTAGGTCAAAATTCCAACTCGAAAAACATCAGTAATTGTGATAACTACTGATTGAACTTGAACTTGATTTGGTTCGAGTGTTGTCATATTGGTCCTTGTGTAGGTTTTTGGTCAAAAAGTTATAGGGATGGAAAGTTTTTTTTAAAATATGCTCCACAACCTGCCTTCTTTAATAACGATTAAACTTCGAGTAAAAAATGGCAACACTCCCAACTCGAAGCCCATCAATATTTTTGAAGCATTTGTTCATTTGTACATTTTGGTATGCTCGAGCTTTTGAATTAGGGGCGTTTACATGCAGCCTATGATATCCAGTAAGATAAACTACAATCACTGAACATTGTTCTTTTCAATGAACTTCAAGAAAATAGCCAAATCGATCGTTGTTGTGCATTAGCATTTGACAAATGGTCTCCAGTTTCAGGGTTCAGACTCGCTTGAGATCTATGTTTTCTTCATCATGGCGGCCATCATCAGTCAGATGGCCGCTAACAAGCGGGCCAGAGAAAAAGGCCAATTCCGAACCATCATTGGGAGTGATAAATGTGTTTACACTTTGCCACCTTTTGATCCATGTTTTGATCCCATGGTTCACAACAAGGTACGTCCCATGAAAGGCAAACCGAGGCTGGCCTCTTTCTTAGTTTTGCCCCCGCATTTACTGGTGGATTCCACTCACATTCGTCCTGTGTTTCCCATTTCAGTACATGAAAGCCTTGGCTCAACGTCAGATGTACGAGGCCCACATGGAGGCCAATCGGAGGAGAGAGGAACTCGAACTACAGCGATTGCAACAAGAAAAGTCCAGTAATAGCACTCGCTCACTAACTCACTACTAACATACACACATAGTTCACGCTACATCTATAGAGTCGTTCATTCCTTCATTCATTCATTCATACATACATTCATGAACCGGTCACTCACGTACACGAAAGGGACTGATGAGACAGACGAGGGGTTCGCGAATCCATTGGTATTCATTCTCCGTTGTCCTTTCTTAATGATCTGTACACGTGCAAATTGAATTGACAATTTCTTGTCTTGGGCAACTTCGAGACATGAAAAGGCTCGACAAATGAGAAGAAATTCAATTTTCCATGGGTCTTCAAAATGTCGGGAATATTTGCAAGATTGAGAGGGCCATTTTTTGCCTAACAATTACACTTCTCATGGCACCTTTCACTACTGATTTCTTTGATTTGTATGGAAACAGTGGATGTTTGGACAATAATTAAAGTGGTACAATGTAGCATTACTGGGCAAAGGAATTAAGAGCTTTTTCAAGCAAGTCATTCGCTCTTATAAAAAGCAAATGCAAAAAGCATGCAACTTTAAAATCGGACCCCTTCCGAAATGATCGAAAATTGCACTTCGAAGGCCATTTTGCTTGCCTCGGAATAGATGATCTTGTTTTTCGAGGATCAAACAACTCCCAAGCAACCACTTTCGATTTCAGAGTTGTTTTACATCGACGACAAAGGACACGAAAGGGAGGCCTCAATGTTTTCGAAAACATTTCTGTGGTATATTTTATCAAAGTATAACGTTGCTACATCAAAAGGGCTTAGAATTTTGACTAAATTTGCAATGGCAAAGTACAGAGCTACATACAACAGGACACGCGGCTTTTGAAGGTTCATGGAGAAAAGTACAGTTACAGCAAGTACTAACAAATAGTCTTCATGGTCCACTTTGCATAAGAAAATTGTTAAGCCATATCTCTTTCTTCAAAAACCAGGAAAATTTCAATTTTATCCATTCATATGGATATTGGACGACGTGACTTGTTCCAGAAATCCACCTGCAGTCTCTCTCCTATGAGTAATTGACCTTGACTGTGGCAAAACTGATCGCTCGAGAGTACATCTAAAGTAAAGCCTTAATTAATCTAAAGGCCTAAAATATGGCTCAAACATTCTCATTAAAGAGAGCATTACCCAAACTATTTGATTGTCTTACTTTAGAGAATATCAGATGGGGCCACTTGCGGCCACTAGCAGATTATTTGACGGAACTCATCATTAGGGCTGCACAAATAATGCAAAGAAAAGCGCCAAAAATGCAAAAGAAAATGCAACAAAAATGCAAAAATATGCAAAACGAGCGCACAGTTGAGGAACGAACATTTGGACTAAATAACGTATCATTTGTTGAATTAATTAAGGATTTATGAATATAAACACCAAAAACACATTTATAGCTCTTGGTTTTTCATTAAAAAATTATCAAGTAAAAATATAGTTGTTGCAAATTAAATTGTTGTTACTGTAGTAAAACTTTTCGTTTTGAGTCTGAAAGATCTGCATTTGGAATAGATTTGCTTTCACTCTTTCATTCTTAAACTGACAACGATTGGCAATATTTGAAATACAAATGTCAAAGAGAAATCTGAAACATTAAAAGCAAGCAGCTTTCCAACATTGTGCTCAAAAAATCCTTCTCTTCCCTACTGGCAATATGTTTTTCATCCAACCAAAGAATTGCAGTAGAGGGGTGAATAGAGTGATTGATCTTGAAAATCCTCAACTGAAAAACAATGGCACCTTAGCCTTCCAAAGGGAAAAAGAAAGAAAATTGTTACATTTGGTGAAAAATGTTGAAAGCAAGAAAATAGCAATGTTTTTAAAGAATTTGGGAAAAACACCAAATTCCGACAACAAGCCGAAAAAATGCAAATAAAAGAGAAAAAATGCCAGAAAACTGAAACAAATTTCAACAAAAACGCCAAAAAAATGCATAGCAACCAAAACAATGAAAAATGCATAACAACCAAAATAATGAAAAATGCGTAGCAACCAAAATAATGAAAAATACATAGCAACCAAAACAATGAAAAATGCATAACAACCAAAATAATGAAAAATGCATAGCAACCAAAATAATGAAAAATGCATAGCAACCAAAATAATGAAAAATACATAGCAACCAAAATAATGAAAAATGCATAGCAATTAAAATAATGAAAAAATGCCAAAAATCGGAAAAAGTGAAAAAATGCATTTTCATGAAACGTGCAACCCTTATCATTACACACCGGATTTTATCATTTCGAAGAGTCTGAAAGGGTCCAAAGTGTTCAGCTCTCGTAAATATCAAAGTCGGACCTTTTTCACTCACTAATGAACAACGGATGTTAGCGCCCATGGTGCTTTGATTTTGATTCCACTTTTTAAGTTTAGGTCCTGGTAAAAAGATATATACCTGAAACCTATTAATTACAACATTTTTGATAAACAATTTAATCTTTATTTTGAGACCAATAAATTACTGGTTGAATTTCAATTGAATAAAAATATATTCACCAAGAGCTGAGTCATTTTGGTTGGAATGGTCCATTTTTGACCCAAACAGCCGATAAACGCTACAGTTATATCAAAAGTAAATTCCTTAAGATTTCATATAGCTTTTCAACACAATGAAGGAAAACGATTTTTTTTTTTGAGGTTTGAACATCTTGTCAAAATAGCTCAAAAAATATGAAACCTCACTTAAAAATCACTTAAAATACATTCTGCGATTAAAAATCTTTTGCAATGTTAAAGACAAAGTCGGAAAAAATTTGCATTTACTTAGAAATTTTGAAAAATTTGGTTGATGTTTCAAGTTCACATTTTAGTTCATTTTGAACATGGTCCTTCAAGAAACCGTAAATTTGAATATGAATCTTTTAGACATATTTATTTGTAATTTCAATTGGACAAACAACAAAGTGTACTCTAAGTAGTTATGAAAAATGTTTTTAAAAAATCTCGTTCTAAGCGCATTTTGATTGATATTGTATATTATTTTGACCCATTTTGACATAGATTTCACGTTTGTGCAGCATTAGTTGGAGTTGTTAGAGTTAAATTCATTAAAGATATGTTTTAGATCTTGTTTAAATGTGTACAAGATGTCCTCTGTAACTTTTTTTAACAAGCTCTAATTAATGGACATTTTTTGCTTACTCGAAGCTTTGACCGCCTTAATCCTCTGAACAACAACACCGGTAAATATTTTCAGTCATTCTCTCAAGAAAATTGCAACTTGATCAAAGTTGACATAGTAGCAAAATGTGCAGCGCGTGAAACAAACCAAATAGAACTGAGTCATATTTGTTCTTTTCCAGAACATCAAAAAGCCATGAACAGCCTCGTGTCGGGTTTGGCCATTCTTGCTGTAGGATTTCTGGCCATGGGGGCCTTGGTCTTTTACCTGTGGGTCCTTCTTTGGGATGTTCCATGAAAACCAAGCCGTCGAGAATTACTTGTCTTCCAGCTGCAATAAACAATGACAATAAAGATCAAACATCCACTAAGTGATAGAAACCAAAGTAGTGAGAGCAAAATCTGACTACAAAATTAGACAAAACAGCTTGTGGGGCCATAACTGAAATCTCGATTGTTGGTATTTTGACACTTGAAAATTAAGTGAAATGATTGTAATTGTTTACCTCGCTCAACGGCGGACAGGATAAAACGGAGTAAGTGAATAAACAAAAAGAACTCATCACTTCTACATACACTTTAGAGGAGGAAAGAGAAGCCATTGTGGTCATTTTGTCTGCCTTGTTTGCTGCTGATACTGACCAAAGTTGCCCATAAGTTGCGTTAAAAAGCAAATATTTCCGACGAATATTGTAAAAACTTACAAGTGGAAGATCACGGAACAAACGAAAATACGCAATACAAATTCTCAATGCCAAATCCTATAAATGTACAAATAGATGGTTGCAAGTTGCAGAAAATCAACTACATTGAGCACCTTACTATAATTTGGGAGAAGTTAACCGTGGGCAGGAGGCCACATACCGAAAGTTGTAAGTTTTTCAAAAATTTGCCTTCTACGAATGCGTTTGTTTGTTCAAATCGCTGATGATAAATAGCCATTTTTCACTTGGAAGGTTATTGCTGTTAAAAAGGGCAGGTTGTATTGAACTTTTTGAAAAGACCTAAACAGGGACCAATTTGGCAACACTCGAACTAGTTCGTTTCGAGTTCCATCGATAGTTATTAAAATCTTAGAGTAGTATATGGGGCCATTGTTGTCATTTTGTCTGCCTTGTTTTCAGCTGATACTGAAGCCAAAGTTGCCCATAAGTTGCGTGAAAAAGCAGATATTTCCGACGAATATCGTAAAACCATGCCCAAGCAAGTGGAAGATCATAGTACAAACGTCAGTGCGTAGGACTTATTTGGGCAAGTTTCAACTAGTTGCTGTTGCAGATTCGCCCTTGCTGCCCGCTACAAAAAGTCACGGCCGGCCTGCTGTGGTATCTCCACTCTGGGAACTCTGTGATTAAAATGGATTTCGAGTTGACAGCGCTGCCATTTTTTATGGTAGATAAGGTCTATTGCGTGTTGAAAAGTTTAGTTGTCGTCAGATTTTTTACCCTAAAAACCAAAATGGCAAAACTAGAGCACCATAGAGCACTATAATAACAGAGTACGGTCATAAAGTGCGCCATCTAGTGAATTTCATGCGGCAAAAGCTTGCAGTTCCCATGATACACATATTTTTGAAGATTGCAACGGTCAACTATCAGTTTTGGACGAACTAGAGTGCCTCAAATGTTGACTGAGTGTTGTTAATGGGCCTGTGGTGGTTTTTGGTTGAAATTATTGGTAAAATCCTTTTCAAATTGGCATAGAAATCTGACTACTGAAAAGGTAATTCAAGCATGATCTATGCCAAAATTCATCAGAAAACACTTTTAAGTTTATTTGGAGTTCCACCATCAACATCTTAGGCACTTTAGTTTGTCTAGAACTGGTGATTGGTCCTTGCAATTTTCAAAAATATGTGTATCATGGGACTCTGTTATTATAGTGCTCGAGGCAAAACTATGTCAAAAATCCAACTTGAAACACATCAGTAGATAAAAGCGACCTTACTGCCCATAATGAAATTTCATGACCAAACTGTTCTAGTATCTCCACTCTATATACCTCTATGTTCTACGCGTAATAGTGTGGCCGAAATTGTATTCAAACTTAACCTAGCCTAATCAAACCTAACCTATCCTAATTCTCACGAGTCATGACAAACATGAATCCCTGCCCTAAAGGGCTCTAACCCTGCGGGGCCCTAAGCCCTAGCTAGCACTGCGGAACTCTAAACCTGTGGGGCCCTAAGCCCTAGGCAGCCTAAGTGAAGCCACAGCCTCCACCCCCTCTCCCATTGGTTGTAGCATCCCACTCAGACCTACATAAATTTAAATTCTTTGTACTTTACACATCTATATATCAAGCCCATGGGCGACCAATACCTATAAATCAAGCCCATTGGCGTCTAATACCAGGGTTGGTCGGGGGATCAACTTTTTCGATTTATCCCCTTTACCCGGGGATAAACGGGATAAATTGGGGGATAAACGGGATAAATGGGGGGATAAACGGGATAAATGGGAGGATAAACGGGATGAACCGGTGGATAAACGAAATAAAGCAAATTTTGTTCCGATTTTGACATGTTTGAATACTTTTTGGCATCCCTGAAAATGGCCGATCAAACACTAAAGGCTTAATATAAATATCAATAAAATATATTTACAATATTTAACAGATATATAACAGAAATAATTGTTATATATTATCAAACTCAAAAAACATGTTACAATTGACAATACTTGTCGAGTGGTGATGAAATTGAAGTCTTCCACAGTTGAAGATATTGAGGTAAGAAAACTTCATGCTCAGTGAATGTAATACAGAGACACAAAAATGAAGTAATTTCTAGAAATAAGGGGAATTTGTTTGATAAAGGAGGGAAATCCCCTTTATCCCTGTTATTCCTTGGAGGAAAATCCCGTTAATCCCAAAAAACAGGACGCTTTATGGATGAGAAAGTCCACCAACTAACCCTGCAATATTCCTACAGAGCAGACAGCCTATATCAGATTACAGCTGCAAAGCTGCGTTTTGACTTCGGAAACACAAACAAATAAAAGCTAAAAACCTAGGAGTTTGCATTGTATTAATGGAAATCATTTTTTGTGTGGGATTTAATTGAAAAAAGTGAGATTTTGTGGGTAATATACTGTTACAGAAATTTGTGATTAATTATAGAAATGAGGAAGAAACGCTTGAAACGTAGGAAAATTGCTTTTAAGATAGGATAAAATGCTTGAAGACAGAAAAAATGCTTTTAAGGTAGGAAAAAATGCTGGAAGAGTAAGAGAAAATTGCTTTTAAGGTAAGAATGCTTGAAGAGCAAGAAAAAAATGCTTTTAAGGTCGGAAAAAATGCTTGAAGAGTAAGAAAAAATGCTTGAAAAGTAGGAAAAAAGCGTGAAAAGTAGGAAAAAAGCTTGAAAAGTAGGAAAATCCCGTTTATCCCGTTTATCCCTTTTACTGCTTGAAGGAAAATCCCGTTTATCCCAAGGGGGATAAACGGGACTCTTTTTGGAGGGGATAATCCCCCTGACCAACCCTGTCTAATACTCATGCATCGAGCCCATGGGTGTCCAATACCTATTCATCGAGCCCATGGGCGTCCAATACCTAAACATCAAACATCAAGCCCATTGGCGTCTGATACCTATACATTGAGCCAAGAAGCACTGGAATCATGGAGTGGGAGGCTAGCAATGAGAATTATGATTTCCAGTAAGAACAATTCAATTACGTTCTTCTGCAAATGAGACCTAGCATATGTTGACAAGAATACGTATTTCAATTTTCAGCTCAATCGAACGTCGGATTCAAAACTTATGCTCTCTCAAAGTTCAGTGCAAATCCTACCGAGAATGAGTGAACTAGCCCTTTTCTGGTAATCGTTTTACCACAAAAGGGCGAGTTCATTCAGTCTATGCTCTCTTCAGTACATAAGTTTAAGAAGGCATATCTTTTCACTCCGGCATTCGATTGGGCTAAAATTTTAAATACGTGT
Source organism: Tigriopus japonicus (assembly GCA_010645155.1). Lineage (NCBI taxonomy): Eukaryota > Metazoa > Arthropoda > Copepoda > Harpacticoida > Harpacticidae > Tigriopus > Tigriopus japonicus. The sequence goes on from CM021317.1 coordinate 9,683,235, forward strand.
TCTTCTTAATGCAAGCCAGGTCTCATTTTCAGAAGAACGCAAATGGTTTGTTTCTCCTGGGAATCATAATTCTCATTTCTAGCCTCTCACTCCATGATTTCCGTGCTTCTTGATTGAGCCCACATGTGTTTAATCGACGCCGCCAGCAACAACTCCATACACTAGGTGGGTGTCTGTCTCTTTTTTTCAGCATTGAGAACAAAGCCTTTGCGTTCCAAGTATGGAGCCGATTCAACTATGCACACGACTTTGCCTTTCGTAGACAGAGTAGGTGAAAATACCCTTTCCTTTGTTTTATCCGCTGGCGATAAGATCTTTTAAGCAATCATTTGAATCTTTCGTTCAAGCTATACTGTTGCAAGTTTAAAGATTTGAATATTTTAACAGTCAAAATTTACAATACAAAAATATAAAAGTAAAAGGTACGATTGGTGTTTGTTTTTTGGTCATGAAACATCGCGAACGCACGCAGAAATAATCAAAGAGATTGAAGGTGCAAAGCACCCTGGCACATTTATTGGACTCACAGAGTTGGCAGAGAGGAGACGCTGGGGCAGACAGGCCTATCATTTTGTTGGACAATTTTCAGGCCCCAGCTGACCTTTGGCTGTGACGTTTTCCAAGGAGTTGTGCCCAAACAAGTTCGTTTCGTTGGTAGGGTTGAAGTAGGGGTGGGCGAGAAGCCGGTGCCGGTGCCAAGGTGTTGACACCAACTTTTTGGGCTTTCGGTGTCGGCATCAGCACCAGGTCTCTGGTGCCGACATTTAAAGGCTTCAAGAATTTTTGAAAATCGTACTGCCTGCCCAAAAACTTGATCCCAATTTTGATTGTAAATGTGAAGGACTAAACAAAATCCAATATCGTCATTTTTGGTTCCATCATAAACATAAACGCAATGCAAGAAAATCACAGACCCAGCTAGGGTATTGTAAAATGTAAGCTTATTTTCCCTCTCTCCAATTTATGTTGCACTAACATGGACTTAAATGTCTTTAGAATGCGTTGGTCTGTCAAAACTGGTGCTCCATATTACAGTCCAAAAGGGCACATTTTGCTTGACATAATTATAAAAAACTCGCTCTCTGTGTCAGTGTCAACACCACGACGTTGATTGGCAACTTCAACACAGGTGCCGGGTCGGCGTGGGTGTCAACCTTGCGGTGTCGGAGTCGAGGGCAAAATTGCCGCTGTCACCCATCCCTAGGTTGAAGTCAGGGTCACTTGTTGTTTGTTTGGGCACAACTTAAGTAATAATCTTCAGAAATATCAAGTTTTCACCTGCAACCTTGGCTCTTCAACAGCTGTAACTCATCCAACAAAAATTTCCGTATATCCGCCCTGTGATTGGACTCATTTGACTAGTAATTTATCACAGCTTTTTATGCATTTGACTAGAAGAACGCAGTGACCAATGGATCAGTGTATTTGTCCTTTTGTGGCTTACAAATGTGCTTTAGATGTTATAACTTGGTAATATGCAAAATTGGGGATTATACAATGACGCTTTGAACAAAAAAAAAACGGAACAAGAAGAGTACTTTTTCTCGTAATCCTAATGATGTTTTTGCTGAATCGGTTTTGAACATTATCTCTTCTTGCACCAATAACGCTTCTTTTGTAGAATATTTATGTTCCAATGGTCATTGTCCTAAAGCACATTCCAGAAATTGTGAGACGGATTTTCAATTTGCTTGGAAAGAACTTTGCCAATGATATTTAATCTGAAATCCAAGCCAGAAAGGAAGGCAAAGCTAAAACCAAATCATAAGCAAAACTCGAAAAATTACTATCAATAGCTTGAAAAAGCACCAATCGTACAATTTTTAGTGAGTCTCGGTGGATTAGGTTGTTGTCAATATGGTTGTCTTTGTTAACTACACATGTAATAAATGTTTCTTTCCTTTTTTTGTTACTAAACACCATAAATTGTGTTGACCTCTTCTTTGTAAAATGCGATCGACGCGTCGCACTCCAGGTAAAACGTACTCCACGACCTATCCTAAAGGTTAACTAAAGGTTACAAAAATCACCACTAATGGAGGCAAAACAAGGGCAAAGTCCTTGATTTCAGAGCAAGCCTCAACTTAAATTTGTTGCCAAAATAACAGTTTCCATCTTAAAGTAGATTTTTCTTCATTTTTCAAGTTTTAAGCTCAGCTGTAGCTGCAAATAAAATCAGTTATCCAAATCACTCAGGATGGCGCAGTCGTGCTGCGAATCTACGTAAGACCAGGGTTGCCAGGTGGCCGAATTTGAAAGCCGGTGGCCGAAAGAAAAAAATTCTCTCGGCCACTTCCAAAAGTGGCCGAAAGTGGCCGAATTTGAGATCTGGTGGCCGAGAAAAAAATATTTCCTCGGCCATATCCAAAAGTGGCCGAAAGTGGCCGAAAATAACAAAAAGATAAGCAAAATGTTTATATTTTTTGTAAAATGAATCCTGCTTGGTCTGACAGCTAACTATATTTGAACGATTTGAACGTGCCATTTTCTGCCTACCAGAGCATAAACATCTAGATATTGGCAACCGCACGACGAATGTTTACAAAAATCCACTCGTCAGCTGTCCTCGTTTGAGGCTTGTCAACAAATCTCAAAAACTGTTTCTTCTGTACTCGAGACTTGTCTCTTAGTACTAAAATGGCTTGTATCAATCCAAAATAAGTAACAAATATTGATGATGACAGAGTTACAGTTCTACAAATGAAATGCACATTAATAATCAGGATAGAGGAATCTCTGTAGCTTTTCATAAAAATGATGTGGTGCCTAAAAACTTTGTTAATAACTTAAAGAAAAAATACAAACGTAGGTACGTTTGTAATGTTCAATTAATGAGGGGAAGGAGATATTTTTGGTATGTTTTGAGATCATTAAAACATATCGTGTTTTTTCCAACATATCATTGTGCTAATACCAAAAGGAACTTAAACTAAACTAAATACTAAAATCACAATGTTAGAAAGTACATTTTCACAATTTTCATTTTTTTAGTTTATCCTCCATCAAAAGAATTGTAATTAACATAATTTTCATGACTTGGTGATTGTATCATAGGTCTCTATTGCAGGTCAATTAAACAGATGTGCTACTTTCTTTCAATGACGTTCACATTTATTATACAATGCTGTTTGTCCCTATCCAATTGTTTCCGAACCAAATATTATCCCATTTTGGCATCATAGACCATCATAGACATCATTTTTCATTGTATTGATTTATATTTTCAGACAAAAGATGTTACCTAAGTACAATTATTATTCAGAACTTTTATTTAAATTGCATTAATAAGGTATCATTGCACATTTGTTAGACTCTCAAATGTAAAAATCATATGTTGTCAACATGGAATATGAACCACTTGAAAGGTCATCCCACGTCATCCTTACGCATTGGCTGGGAGTGTTTCAATCGTACTTAGGCCATAAAGGGCATATTTCGATTCTACACGTATTTCATAAAGAATACAGCTAACTTGCTTATCTAGAAAGCACTATCGTATTGCACAATGGGTGTACCAAAATGCAAAGAGAAAGTACATTGAAGCCAACAAATTATTTCTAAACTAACGACACAGGAATGGGACGTGAAAGTACAGTACAGGTCAGATTCTAAGAATTAATTAATGACCGTCAAAAGAAGGTACATGCATGAAAAACATTACAACTTAATCTTTACGGTTAAGTTTAGCTTAAATTTTACTCAACCGTAAAACTGACCTACTAATTTCAGACAGGTCACATTAAATGTTGTGATCATTGGAACATCAACCATTATGAATGGTACCAAAAGTTTAAAAATGAATTGCCAACAAGGGAAAAACCAACAAATGACAATATAAATTTTGAAAAATTGACCATCTATTTCAGGCAGGGTTGGTCGGGGGATCAACTTTTTGATTCATCCCCTTTACCAGGGAATAAACGGGATTAATTGGGGGATTAACGAGATAAATAGGGAGATAAGCGGGATGAACCGGTGAATAAACGAAATAAAGTCAACTTTGTTCCGATTTTGACATGTTTGAATAATTTTTGGCATCCCTGAAAGTAGCCGATCAAACTAAAAGCTTAATATAAATATTAATGAAATTTCCCTGGTTCCTCATTGTTTTAAAATGCCGTGTAACATTAATAATGTAGGTTGTGATAGGATCACAAATATTACGAAAATTGATGTGCATTCATGAGTAGCTTTTAGCATATTTCAGAAATGAAAAAGCAGAACGTTTAACTAACTAAGGAATTTTGTATATTGAACTAAATTTATATTTTCAAAAATAGGTATTGGGTCAATTTAGATTAGGGTTGGTCGGGGGGATCATCCCCTCCGAAAAGAGTCCAGTTTATCCCAAGGGGGATAAACGGGAATTTCCTCCAAGTAGTGAAAGGGATAAACGGGATTTTCCTACTTTTCAAGCCTTTTTTCCTACTTTTCAAGCAATTTTTCCTACGTTTCAAGCATTTTTCCTACGTTTCAAGCAATTTTTCCTACGTTTCAAGCATTTCTTCCTACTTTTCAAGCATTTTTCCTACGTTTCAAGCAATTTTTCCTACATTTCAAGTAATTTTTCCTACGTTTCAAGCATTTCTTCCTTATTTCTATAATTATTCACAAATTTCCCAATCGCTATATTTCCCATTAAATCTCACTGTTTTCAATTAAATCCCACACAAAAAAAATTTCCATTAGTACAATGAAAACTCCTAGGTTTTTAGCTTTTATTTGTTTTTGTTTCAGAAGTTCAAACGCAGCTTCGCAGCTGCAATCTGATACAGGCTGTCCGCTCAGTCAAGGATGACTCTACGAAGGATTCACTTCAAGGTCGAAGGACCTACAGCTTAGGGCCAACACCGGCAATTTAGGACATGCGATGACTGCCTTTGATTCAATAAATTTTGATTATTTTGCTAATAACATTCGTTTTTGAGTGAATGGCGGAACATAACAACATTTTAACAATGGCAAATAACCAGAGAAATGACGCGTGTTCAAGTGAATGGTTGTATTTTATAGCATTTCAAGGAGAATAAAAGTCATGTTACACTCCAGTAGAAGTCTAACGTACACTTAAAATTTTCTTGTCCCTCATGGTCAGGGTTGGTCGGAGGATCAACTTTTTCGATTTATCCCCTGTACCCGGGGATAAACGGGATAAATTGGGGGATAAACGGGATAAATGGGGGGATAAACGGGATAAATGGGAGGATAAGCGGATGAACCGGTGGATAAATGAAATAAAGCCAATTTTGTTCCGATATTGACATGTTTGAATAATTTTTGGCATCCCTGAAAATGGCCGATCAAACTAAAGGTTTGATATAAATATTAATAAAATACATTTACAATATTAATAAAATACATTTACAATATTTAACAGAAATAATTGTTATATATTATCAAACTAAAATAATATGCTACAAAAAGCCTACAATTGACAGTACTTGTTGAGACGTGATGAAATTGAAGAAATCTTCCACAGTTGAAGATTATCAAGGTCAGAAACTTCATGCTCATTGAATGTAATAGAGAGGCACAATAATGAACTAATTTCTAGAAATACGGGTAATTTGTTTGATGAAGGAAGGAATCCCCTTTATCCCCGTTACTCAGGGTTGGTCAGGGGATCAACTTTTTCGATTTATCCCCTTTACCCGGGAATAAACGGGATAAATTGGGGGATAAACAGGGTAAACGGGATAAATTGGGGGATAAACGGGATAAACGGGATAAATGGAGGGATAAACAGGATAAATCGGGAGATAAACGGGATGAGCCGGTGGATAAACGAAATAAAGCCAATTTTGTTCCGACTTTGACTTGTTTGAATAATTTTTGGCATCCCTAAAAGTAGCCGATCAAACTAAAGGTTTAACATAAATATTAATAAAATATATTTACAATATTCAACAGAATATATAACAGAAGTCAATGTTATAAATTATTAAATTAATGAAA